>VYZR01000046.1:2385-12438 GCA_013400675.1 Oxylabes madagascariensis | reverse complement strand
TGGTCTCCTCGATGTGTCCTTTTCTGAGCTGCTATTCCGCGAGCTCATGAAGCGCCTTCAGTTTCTGTTTGTTTAGTGACCACTGCTCTACCTGAACTGGAACATCCGTTTTCCAATTCAGCATCTGGGTAGGGCACTCCTCAGTGACCGCTGCCCAAAAATTTTGCGAGGGGTTGAGTATGTCGATTTTGACCCCCCANTTGCGAGGGGTCGGGTATGTCAATTTTGACCCCCCACTGGGCCATGAGGTCTCTCCCCAGCAAGGGTTCCATGTAGTCCAAAATGAATGGGCCGATATTCACCAATTGCCCATTCGGCCCCTGAATTTGTACAAAGCTCCGTGATTGTTTCGCCAATTGGATTCCCCCTACACCTTGTACGTGTTCGGCCACGTTTTCCAAGGCCCAATGTGACGGCCAATCCCGCGCAGGGATTATAGTCACATATGCCCTGTGTCCAGGAGACCTTTGATCATTTTTGTCTCCCCACTCACCCGTACTTCACAATTCAGTTTGGGTTTTTCCCTCCCTATGGCCTGCACTGGGCAGACTGTGACTGCTTCTGGTGTTGGATCCCCGATCGGGATCGCCTGGGCAATGATCTGGCCCTTAGGGAGGAAAAGTGGTGGGTGGACACAGTGCAGCCAGAGAACAAAACGCCCGGGATCAGCTGTGAGATCCCTGGAGCAATTTCCATCTCCCGCGGTGTGTACTTCGTATCCCCAACGACGATGTACTTAACGTCGGTACGGTGCCAAGTGCCTTGTTCTGCCAAACTGATGGAAAGGAAATGCCAATCGCTGTCCTTCAGGTGAAGCGACTCAGTTAACGACAACCTGAAAGGTATAATACGAGAGGATATCGTTAACAACGGTCTTGGTAGGGCATCGCCCTCAGGTGTCAAATCCGGTGGTGGGGTTGTGGTTGCGGCTCCTGTCACGTCCTAGCGAGAAGTGTCATATCCGATAGAAGGCATTATGTGTCTTTTGTCCCCCTTTACCCGGGCCACCCTATTGGGGTCATCACACTGGGTGGGCCCACGCTCCCCCTTTAGTTTTTTTGCTTTGGAGCCTGACCCCCTGCAGGCTGGGATCGTCCACCTCCCCGAGTGTTTTTAAAGTGCTGAAAGTCCTTCATGAGGGGACATTGAGAACTCCAATGCCCCTGCTGCTTGCAGAGGAAGCATGGCCTGTTATTGTCCTTGAAGCTCCTCCGTCGCTGGAGCGGTGTGTGCTTGGCCGACGGAGCAGGCGTCCTGGGAGCTTCCGTTGCTGCAGCTGCTGGAAATGTCCTATGGTGTTGCCTTGACCTGGTGTCTCCTAGTGGACCCATCAGTGGGACCTTTTTCACACAGACCTGCAGCATGTCGTGTAGAGTGGGCGGGGGGTCTAGAGGGAGGCTAAGGATAACCATCCTGCAATGTTCATTGGCATTTGCAAATGCCATCTCCTCTAGCACCTCTTCCTGTGCACACTCTTTCTTCACTTGAACCTCGATGGCTCTCGTGAGCCTCTCCACAAACTGCAGGAATGGTTCAGTAAGTCCCTGAGTGATCTTGGTGTAGGGTGGCAAGGGGCCACCAGGTTGTTGACTGAAAAAGGCTTTCTCAGCAGCGGATTTGATTGCCTCTAGAACTAAAAGAGGAAGGTCAGCAGCCTGGGTTGGAGCCAGTGCCCATTGCCCCTCACCGCAGAGGTGTTCTAATGTTACGGTGCGACCCTGGTTGTCGACAGCTGTGTTAGGATCTTGTAACAGCTTGGGCAGGGCTTTCCTCAACAATTGTTTCCATGCCCCTTCCCAGAGCTTGTACTCTGTAGAGGTCATGAGGCATGAAAACAATTGTTTGATATCAAATGGAACAGCCGCTGTCCCGGCAAGATTGGCTTTTAACAAACCACGGAAGTACAGACTTTCCCGTCCGTATTCCTTGTGGACCTTGCAAAGATCCTTAATGATTGCCTGGGAGAAAGGCTCCCAGTTAACACGCTGTCCTGCTCTGCGGAAGGAATGAAATGTGTATGGGGCAATGGATGGAATCTGGGCCTGGCTTGGACCTCTGGCATCCTCGGCTTCCTCATCCGGATCCCAGGTGTGGGAACCGGAAGAGGGATCGTGGGAACCGTAGGGCCAAGATGGCTGCCAAATGGAGGTGGGCGTGGTGGGAAGCTTGCATGATGTCATCTGGGATGACATCGAGGGGGTGTGGCTGAGGGAGGAGCCAGAAGGGGGTGGGAAAGGGAAGGTGTCACAGGAAGAGGGAGGGGTCGGGGAACGGAAGGGGTTGGTAGGGTGAAGGGAGGAATTATGGGAAGGAGAAAGGGAGCACATGGAGGAGGACCGTGCCATGCAGTCTCCGCCATTTTGTGCCCATGGTGAGGGAGAGCCGCCATTTTGTGGCTCTGGGGTGGCTAAACTGAAACGAACTCTAGGTTTGTTAACTGGGTAAGGAGGGGATAGGGAAGGTTCTTGAACTGCCTGGCCAGGGCTGTCCAAGAAATCCCGAGCAGTCCGGCCAAGACTGCTTGGGCGGTGGGACCTCAGCACCTGTGGGGAGCCAGGGTCGGCATGAACATTTTGTCCAGCCGCTCCCTTGAGAATGCTGGCTTTAGGGATAGAGAGTTTGGGACTGGGGCGAGGGGGAACTGGGGAAGGTCTGCCGCAACTCAGCGATTTCAGCACTCCCTTTTGGTTTACGATGGCAACATGAAGCTGCAAAGCCCAATAGGTGAATTTTGAGGCTTTCGAATCCCCTGATTTTGCCAAATTTACAGTTTTCTTTCCTACAGTGTCCCAAAAGGAGACGCTGTAAATTAAATCAGGGGTTAGATTGGGAAAGTGCAGGAAAAGCCAGCGAACAAACCGTTTCAATTGGCCTTTGGAAAAGGTAACATTTTCAACATTTAAAACATTTACTAACTGATAACCCCTTTCTGGGCAGTTGAGAGGCGAGCACCCATACCTAAAGCAACTGCCTAAGCAACCACAGGAAAAAATGAGAAAGTAACGAAAAATAAATTGCCAACACCTAAAAACCGGTTTGGAGCCCACGCTCCACGCACTCGGGGTGTGTTTAAACTGAAAAAGGATCGGGAAAAACGAACCATAAAACTGCACCCCCTGGGTGCCTTCCAATCCCTTAAACGAAAAAATGTAAAAAAAGAAAGAAAGGAAAACCCACATTGGAGGGAAGAAACTGAGGGAGGGCAAAAGACCAACCCCCGGGGCTGCGCAGCCTCCCAGAGCTCAGCAAAGGAGCTCTCAACCAGAGAAGCCTGAAGCTTCTGTCCCCAGTAGGGACCTAAGTGTCTATGGGGAATTTGACACTTACCTGGTCTCCGACGTGGTGTAAAATTCCTGTGGCGGTCTTCTCCTTGCCAGGGAGAACTCCTCATGGGCGTCGAGGAGCTGCTCTCCCTCTCTGTAGGGAGCGCACTCCCAGGAGGAGAGGTGCTGCGACCTACGGTATCGTGATGTCCGAGGCTGCAGGACTGGGATCACAATCCTCGCGGTCCTCAGAGCCGTAACGCAAGGTCCACTGGAATGAGGACCACTGTGTTGGGTGCCACAATGTTGCGGGGTTTCTCGCCCAGAGCTGTCCCTCCGGTGACCCAGCTACCCTGTTCCCCACCGACACCGGGGCAGGTACGGCTCAGTCTGCAGGGCAGACACTGCCAATCCTGTGGGATCTTTTCCTGTCCCACGAATCTGGTCTCGAGCTATGCACAGTGGCAGGTTGGCGACGAAGACAAGGAGGCAAGGGGGATATCCAACTGCGTTCATTAGAGGCCCTGGCTGGACCTCCTCACCCCAGGGAATCTGCCTCAGCAGAGCCCCGACCAAGGCACGAACAGTCTCTTTTATTTGGGGGAGGGAAAAGGGGCAGGGGGTGAGGAAGATCCAATGGGAAAGATCCAGGGAGTGGCCCGAGGGGTGAGGGACATCCCTGGGATCCAATCCTCCCGAGAGGGAAGGGGATTCCCCAAGATACAGCCAATCACTCGACACCCAGCCGAGAGCTTTCCAGAAGCTAGGCTGGGCCCCGAGATGACAGGCATGTCTCCCGAGGAGGGGAGAAGGCAAAGGATACATTTCATGGGAGGATCGAAATGGGGACAAACCAACCGGGGATTTGGGAAGGGAGTACATGGAATGGACCAGCTGGGATAAAACATACAAACTGAACATGAAACATAAAGCATGAACATAAAACACCACTACAGGGGACTACATGAAAAGCTTTGTAGAAGTCCAGATAAATGACATCTGTAGCCCTTCCCTTGCCCACTGATGCAGTTGCTCCATCACAGAAGGCCACAGGGTTGATCAGGCAGGACTTTGCTGTGGTGAAGATGTTGCTGGCTGTCTTGAATCACCTCTGTCCTCCCTGTGCCTTAGCAAAACTTCTCAGAGGATCTGGTCCATGGTCTTCAGAGGCACAGAGGTGAGGCTGACAGGCTGCTAGTTCCTGGGGTCCTCATTGGTACTGTTTTTAAGAACTAGCAATCTCTCCATCTCTTGATGTAGAGGGCAACCTCTCCTCCCCTCTTTCCTCTCCTGTCCCTTTTGAACAGCCTGCAGCCATCAATAGTTGCACTCCAATCTTAGAATTCATCCACCAAGTTTCTGGAATGACAGCTAGGTCATAGCCTTCTAGCAGCACGGTGGCTTCCAGCTCCTCCTGCTAGTTGTCCACTCTGTGTGCACTGGGTAGAGGCACCTCAGCTGGGCTGTCAGCTGTGTCACCTTCTTAGAGGAGCATCCTTTAATTCCTTTGAAGTATTTCAGTGGTGTTTTCCTGTTGGCTTCTCTTACCTCAGGAGTTCCTGGCTGATACCCATACGACTTTCAGAGGAGAAATTGTTGCTGATGTCCAACATGAATGTCCCCTGGCACAGGTGCCTTTTGCCTGTTGTGGGGAGATACAGGGTCCCCTGGATCTTGGCTTTTTTCTGGTGGCTGTTCTGTCTCAGGGAGGCTGGAGCATGATTCCAGCAGTCTCTGTTCTCTGACTCTCTCATGTGTCTTAATCTTTCTGCTTACTTACTTAACTCTGCCACCAGGCTGGACCAGGGTTGTCTGCCTGGTCATGTCTCACACAGCTGTTGTCTCTACTGCCATCTGACACTGGTGACAGGCTCTGGCCCCTCCCCACAGCCTGAGACCTGGATGGGAACTCTCTCTGCATTGTCATATTTCTGGTGAGTGCAGATAGGTTGGTGCCTTGTGGATGCCATATCTGAGCTCCTTCTGAGAGGATGATGACCACCAAGGGAGCTCACCTCTTGGATAGAGTGACTACACCCTTCCTGCACCCCTGGCCACACAAACTCCCTGGGCTGAGGCTTGTTGGGGACCTCTGTTTCTTTGGCAACTCCCAGATCTCTGTAGCACCTGCTGTGAGAGCATTGACAGCCCCTAGTGGATCAGAAGAGGCTCCTGTGTCCTGATTTGTCACTCTGCCATGGTACAAACCAGCCTTGGAGCAGCTTCTCTTGGATAGTGACAGTTAGGTTCCTTTATGCCATATTTAAAAAAAAAATCTAAATGTTTAGAGAAATTTAATATGCTATATAAGTTTATGTAATAAACCATCTTAACTTTCCTAAAGACTCCTGTGTAGATGTAATCATCAAGAGAAATCAACCAAATCCACCTGAAATTTGACCTTCTTGATGTTCTACTTGATAAGTTCTGATTGGAGTTAAATATACAAAGAATGTACTGTAGTGAATTGGCAAACAAATAAAAAAATTTCCAAATACTTCAAGTAAAATCTTATTCTTGTTACCAATTTATTTTTCAGATGTTCGTGCTGCAAGAGATCAGATGAATATTGGAGGACTTCCTTATCCCACCTTGCCTTTACATGAGGCACCTGCTAGAGCAACATCTGTGTTCAGTCAGCCTTCCTCAGCTTGCTCTTCTACAACCTCTTTCAATGGGCCTTTCAATAGTGGAGTTCTATCCCCACAGCCTCACAGCAGTTACTATAGTGGTATGACAGGACCTCAGCATCCATTTTACAATCGGGTAAATAATCGCGATCCCATTAACATTCTTCTGATTTAGTCTGGTAATACTGCAGATGTCATCTATTAAATATTAAAATACCCATTCAAGTTTTATTTAGGAGTGGAGAAAAGTCCAAAGGCTGACAAATTTTGCAGTAATGTTCAGTCACTGTTGTCTGGGGAGGAAACATGGTAAACGGCATCAGAAAAACAAGTTAAAAAGGGGAAAAAATAATTTTGAGACACTGCTCAGTTGTAGGGTATTGCAGGGTTTTTTTGTTGGTTTTCTCTTTTTTTTGGGTGGAGGATAAACTGTGCTCAGTTGTTCACATGCTCACAGACATTGAAAGGGATCCCGTATTTTTTTGGTGACTTTTGTTAAAACGTACAGAAACTCAAGTGGGGAGATCGATTATAAGAATGTATATCTGTCTTCCCTTTTGTCTCTTTTTAAAGTTATTCTATGATCTTTTCCCTAAGCTGGTGTTGTACTAGTTTAAAGGAATTAACATGAATCGCATAAAACATACATTTTTTAAGCTATTTGTGGGCCTCAGAAAACATAGTCCTGGCAATGGCTCACGTGAAAATTGAATGAAGTGCTTGACTGTATAGTCAAATAGAGTTGAAGCGTTCTGGTTTTGTGGGATGTGTTCAGTATTTTTAAACTTTATTTTTCACTTCTTTTTTTCTGCAGTACTATAATGAAACAACCACAGAGAGCTGATATGTCATAGCTTACTTCTATATACAGGAAATAGCCTCAACATTAAGTAGATTTGACTGTAGATAAACATACAACCTAGTAAAGGTGATAAGTAAATTGAGTTATTCCTGAATCAGTGTTTGTTAACCAAGGCAAAAAAATGTATATGTAGGCCAGAACTTTTTAAGTTGTCTCTTCTAAAATTATTCTTATATACCTTCAAGACAGTGACAGTATGCTGTTTTGTTGAAAATAAAGCAAAATAACATATATTTTGAAGTAGTCCAACACTGATAAATGTTTGACACATGAATATTTGTGCTGATACTTAGATTAGTCCAAGTAGCTGTTACATTGGAAGCTTTCATTCATGGAAGCCCTGTTTTTGTGTCTGTTTTGCCCTGTTTTGTGTTAGTGTACATGACAAGGTTTAAGGTCAGGGGTGATAAACTGTTGAAACCTCTATGGGGGTTTTTGGCTCCAATAAACATTAGAGAAACAATTATTGGTGAGTCATAAGCTGTTCTTACAAAGAGTTTATTTGTTCATTTGTGTTAAGGCTTATAGGTGTGCTTACTTTTTTGCCTGCTACAGACTAAAATACTTCCATTTTGACCTTTCTCGTTGGAATTTTATACTGCCCTTCTAAAGTATAATTGCTTTTTGTGTGTCACTTAATAAATATTGCCAGAGAACTGTATTTATTACTTTGAACTCAAAGGTACTGTCATGGGCACCACATACTGACATAAGTGATCAGAAGCTTTTAAAAGTAGAAAATTCATCTTGAAAACCTGTTTTCAGTATACTGAAATGCTGTTTCCTTCAGCATTTTCAGTCATATTTGATTTCTCAGATTTTTGTAAAAATGGTGTTTAAAAAAAGAGAATAGCAACTGAAGAATAGACTCTCACCAGTAGAAGTTTCTGAGAGGTCTTGGATACTGGTATGACACAACACAATGGATTCAAATACTTCTGTGGAAATGGCTGGATTTTATTCAAAAACACCCTCAGTTTTGGGGATATGTACCATATTCTGACCGGTAAATGGTTCCTGTCCTGTTGTCTTTAAGCATTCATTTATGCTTAAGAGAAACCCCCTTGAGCTGTTGGGGAAAACACTCTATTTTTTGGAAAATACATTTTTGTTATTATGTATGTTTCTTCTTTTTTCTTTAGATTCTCCTATGTTATGGACCTGGAACTTCTAGTGATGTAATCTATTAATTTGTGGTTTAAAACCCAGTTCTCCCTCTGGTTAGCTGTAAAGGGAAGATTATGGTCCCATTTAGAAGCTCTTCAATTTAGCACTCTGGCTCTCAGTATAGGGCTAAGCTGGACATGTACTGTTTGCCACTGTCTAATGACCTGGATGAAAGCTGAATTCAAGTTCAGCTTCTCAAAATTGCTGCTCTCATGGATCATTGTGGAGATGATGTTTCTTACAGGGAAGGTCAGAGCAAGTAGGCAAGTCCAATTCGGATTTCCTGGGTGGGAGCAAGAAATTATGGTACGTGAATACTTGGGTTTTTTTACAAAAGAGAAAATTCTTTTATATCTTGAAAAATGATGTTTTGCTACACCCATTTAAGTTTTGTAGGCTATCTGCAGACTTGAAGAGCAACCCTGCACTGGTTTATGCCCATTAAATATTTATATTGATCTCATGTTTTCATGATACCTGTATTGTACTTCAAATGAAGTAGTGCTTGGCCTGTAATGGAGAATTAATCCTGCAGCTGGGAAAGAGTGGAGTAGCTGAAATGGGCTCAGGGTTTGTGATTAGAAGTTATGAGAGGATTGTGGGATAACTGCCTTAGTGGACAGATTTTTTTCCATTGCTTTGTAGTTTGATATCAGGCAACCAGCAAGCTCCCTGTGTGTTTCAGAGAAGAGGCTCTGCAGTGAGAGCTGGGCACTTGAATGCAGTTTGATTGTTAAGCATTTCATGCTTGGGGGTTTTCCGCATCGTTTAAGCTGTTAGTAGAAAACTGAGGCATTAAATTATTCTGTGGTATTTTCAGGAAATTAATCTCTCTTTAAAAAAAAAAGTTTGTATTATTTGTTGAATGTGCCTTATGACGGTGGAATAGTTTTAATTCAGTGAACTTTCCTGCATCATTCTATACTAGCCAAATAATATTGGGCAAAGGTTAGGTAACCAAATTTCCCCATTTAGACCAATGGTTACAATGGATATTGTGTAACTTCTTATGTTGGAAGAGCATGTGAAATTTTTGTCGTAATTGTGTGAAAGTGCTCAGAATCTACCTCTAGCAGCTAAGAATATGGAACTAGTTTTATTTTCCATAAAGAACTTGAAGTTGTAGCATATGCTGTCTACATAAACGATATACTCAGAAATTAAACTTGAATTTCTCAGTTCATTTAGAGCTGCTTCTGAATGCAGAAGTTTTTAAGTCCTTATTGGCAGATCTAAAGTGGAGCATTTCAACAATTTTTACTCCTTCCTCATAGATTCTCATTCTCCCTTGAGTCATAGAATTATTTACTCTATACTGAATTTTTTACTCTATACTCTGCTGCTGTAGACTAATCAGAATCTTGTCATGTACAGAAACACAAATCAGATAATATATTCTCTTCTAAAGTATCTGGATAATACAATTTTGAAAATGCTACACATAGAAACATCAGAAATCAGTAATACAGCCATTGTTTTGAGATTTCTTTTAGGTTTTATGGTGTTTTGTTGGTTTTTACTTGTTTGTTTGTTTGTTTTTTATTTTGGGAGTTATTATTAAGAACTGGGCAATGAGTTGAAAGCAGTGAGTGCTGTAATTCTGCTTTTCCTAAAGTCTAAATTAACACTGTCCCTTAAAATGGTATTTGTATTAAACAACATGTATTAATGTATTTCTAGCAAAACAAAGCTCCAATACTGTCTGCTATAAGCATCTATTCATATGTTTATAAAATCTAGTGCTTGTGGAACCCCTCAGGTTGGGTGCCACATATATGCGAAGTTCTAGTGATGCTATTATGTATCTCATTTTTTGTTTATTTGGTGCAATTGTCTTGGCTATTATGAATGACTCAAAGTTTTACTGAACATCTGATTTTTAGTTTAGAAGGTCAGAGAGTGAAATTGTCAAAATTATTGTTAAATTATCCTTTTCCCATATTGAAAACAGATGTTAGAGTGTAGCTACCAAAACCATTCTGACTCTATTCCTCCAGAAAACTATACCAGAGCACCCATTGGCTTGGAGGAAAAAAAGGGGGTCATTTGCTGACGGATTTTGAAGAACTCACTCCAGAACTTTTGGTTGAATTCTGTTCAATGATTCAATGCAAAAAGTAAAGAAAGCTAT
>VYZR01000043.1:0-10342 GCA_013400675.1 Oxylabes madagascariensis | reverse complement strand
TAATTTGTAGTGTGTGTTTTTGTATTTCTAGCCTCGTGCCTTAACAGTATTAGTACCCTGCTATTTCTGCAATTGTGTCAGAGGGTCTGGGGATCACAGAACACATCCTGATTACACTTAAGAAAGCAGGCAATATGAAAAAATAAATTTCTGATTATCTTGACAGGTCTAATTGTTAATAGAAACATAGAAATGAAACTGTATTTGAACTGCTTTTTTATTTATCAAACTTCCCTAAAATAAATCTTAAGATTTAAGAGAAAAAATACTTATTTAAAGTTTTTGCCCTGTCTTCCTGTACAAGCCTTTGTATGTGCCGTATTACAAATGACAACATATTGCTGCTTTGTGCAGAAAGGCGTAGTTAAACTGCTGTGGAAAATATTTGCACTAAGTAGGGTTTATGCCCAATATTACAAGGCTACACACAAGTCTGTATATTTTTGGTTTTATGCCTATGTTGGGGCTTTTCAGTTGGAGTGTTAGTAAATAGTGACACCCTTGAACAACCTATTAAGCAGCTCAAAATCCACTGCCAGGCCTCTGCAGAGTGGGAGTACAGCCTTTTATTTGCTGGTTGCTTTTCAGGGGCTTCCAGGCATGGATTGTCTGGACTGGTGTTTTTACATGTCATAGGTAAATGTGCCTGTCTGTGGTCAATAAACTTTCTATAAACAGCAATCATTTAACTAACTGAAAGTGTTTTCTTTGTAGTGTAGATTTTTCCTGTTTTATTATTTTTAGCTTTTGATCATGCAGTCTCCTTGCCTTCCTATGCTCATTAAGTAGAATAAAAAATTTGGGAACACCAAGGAATAATTCAAGACTCAAATGTGTAGTTGCATAGATTTAGCTGTATTAAATGTTTATTATTCTACTAGAAGTTTATACATGGAGCAGTCTGGAATCCAGTTGTGATTATTTGTGGTGACAGTGCTGGTTGTAGGATTTGGAAGTAGTTTTCTAGGTGGACTTTGATTTCTGGGCAGAGGATATGAAGTCCTATGCCACTAAAACTAAATTCACTGATCAAGTCATTCTATGGGAAGTGCTCTTCATGCTGCTGGGGCAATGTATTGAGAATACCACGCTTTAGATCATCATGGGGTTTTTTCCATATATTTTTTTTTTTAAGAAATCCTGCCTTTTTACATGGTTGTTACTAAAAAATGGTTTATCTGCTTTAATTGTAGAATGGATTGAGTTGGAAGGGACCTTAAAGATCATCCAGTTCCCCCCCAGCCATGGGCAGGGACACCTTCCACTATCCCAGGGTGCTCCAAGCCACATCCAAACTGGTCTCAAACACTTCTAGGGATGGGATATTCACAGCTTCTCTGGACAGCTTGTTCTAGCACCTCACCACCCTCAGCCTAAGGAATTTCTAA
Source organism: Oxylabes madagascariensis (assembly GCA_013400675.1). Classification (NCBI taxonomy): domain Eukaryota; kingdom Metazoa; phylum Chordata; class Aves; order Passeriformes; family Timaliidae; genus Oxylabes; species Oxylabes madagascariensis. The sequence continues at coordinate 8,954 of VYZR01000043.1, read as the reverse complement.
CCTAATCTAGTCTAAATCTTTTCTCTTAGTTTGAAACCATTCTCTGTCACTGTCTGCCTGTGTAAGAAGTTACTCTCTATTTAATCCCTCTTAAAGAATGAAATTGGTGACTTTAATACTGTCTTTGGTGTTATTTTTCAGATAGTGAAAGAGTAGGATACTGTTTGACTTTTTCAATTTGAAATTTTCTTTGCATCAGGGATAGTTGCAAATCTGGTCTTTTCTGATGTAGGTATGTTTTTACTATAGCAGGGACATTTGAAATATATATATAACTGATGTATCTCCTAATGTTGAAGTCAAAGTTGCCTTATCACTTGTATGATAAGAAAAGCATTTATTCTAAATAAGAATTAGGGGAAAATTGCATTCTCTTTTGTGGAAAACCACTGCAAACTTGCTGGCAACAACCTCCAGCTGACTTGCAGTATCTCTGTAATGCCTTCTGTGACAGCTTGTTTCTGTTGTTTCTGCTGAAGTTTAGCCTGTAAAGTCAAGATATCTTGATCTGAGAGATGGGAAGATGGTTAAATTACATCATCATGGAAGAATAGCAGCATACTTAGCTTTAAAGCCATTCACAACTACATTGGCACCCCTTTGTTATACAGTGGAGCTGAAAACGAACTGCAGCAATAATGAACCAATCCATCTAAATCACAGCAGCTGAACAACTGACTGTTCTATCTCAAAATGCAAATGCTTTGTGCAGAATGGATTTAATTGTAAATGTTTGCTTAGTAGGGAATATGAGCCTTTTAGTTTGTGACAATAATTGTGAATACAAAGACCCACAGAATTTTAGGGTTTACATAGCTTGTCCCTGTTCTCATAACAATATTTCAAAGTCACTTTTTAAAAACGTACCATTTGGCTTTTTTCTAGCCAGTGAATGGAACTCTAAATGCCCAATCTCCCAAGTGGTGTTTTGGAAACTCAAGGATAAATTTAGGTCTATGTACTTAGATCAGGCAGAATTTTCTTTATATTTCTTTCAAATCTATGTTAAGGCTTTTATGTAGCTTCAGATAATAAGAGGACAAAAATGCTGACTTTCAGAGCTTGAATTTGTTTTGCTGTGCAGAAATGCCGAGTGTAACTTAGAGTATTAAGCATTTTCTTTGAGGTTCTAGTAAGGTGCCTCTCAAACAATTAAAAGGTTACTGTGAGGAATTTCTTTTCTAGTCAAACTAACAAGCAAAACCCCTCTGTACTAAAATCTTCATTCTTTGTTAAATTCCTGAAGCCTGTCTGCTTGAGTGCAGCTCGAGAGGGTGAATCTCTCTCACTGATTTGAATGAATTAAAATAAAGCAGCATTGTCATTTTGAGAAAAGAAAAAGCTCACCGAGCTTCATAAAAAAAGCGAGAAAGCAGGAGTACCTGCCTCCAGGCTGTTCTTAGGTATCTGTGTAAGGAAAAACAGATATAACTTGGAAAACAGACACAAAATGTGTGTGTTTATGCTTCTTTTGGCATTTTGTGTGTTCTTTAATAGCCTTCACATGTGGATTAGTCCTTCTGAAAAAAAAGGCAACCAAGCCCCCTGAAGAATAGGCCTTTGTGACACTGGAGAAGTTTACTGTGCCAAAGTTATGGTAAGAATTTGTAAATTTTGGCTGCTGAAGTACTTCCTTCTCCTGCTATGTTTTTATGTTGGAAGCTTGTAAGTGGGGAATAGAGGGTGTTTTTCGGTTGTTTTTTTTTTTAATGACAATGCAAACATTCATTTCAGAAACTGAACCGCCCATCCACATGATGCTGCTGCTGTATATAAACACCCTGTTGATCTTGTTCTGCAGAAGTGTTTGTTGGGCTTCCTGAGTCATACGGAAATGCTCCGCTGCTCTTCTTGGGGCTGCGCTGTGCACTTGGGCTGTATCTGCTCAGATTTAGTTTCCACATTAATGTCCCTGAAAGTCATGTTTTTACTTGGAACAAGGCCCTCAAAGCTGGGATGTTTTTCTACGCCTCTTTTTCTCTCTGTGTTTAAAATTTTTCATTCCACTGTTTCGGGAGTAGGTTTTGTCTTGGTTAAAGCTGAACCTATTGGGAAGATGTTTGGTGCTTCATAGTTACAAGCCTCTCTTCCTCTTACATACGATGTTGTTTCTTCACACAGATCTTAGTTTGTGGCATGCAATAACTCAGGCTGAAAGAGCTGTGCAGAGCACACAGGCCCAAGAGGATGCTGGTGGCTGCACTGCCAGGTGAGCCTTCCCAGCAGCCTGGGATGCAGTGACGAGCTGTGCAACACAGTTGACTTCACAGGGGTTTTCTGGAGTTACCAAGGGCAGAATTAGAGTCCAAGGCTAGACTGTCATGGTGACAAAATATTTAGAAAACATTTTCTTGCTTGAAACAAAAGCTTGGATTGTGCAACACAAAGTACTGTCCCAGTGTAATAAATGATGCTGTGTATTTTTAAAGGGTTCTGTGTGTTCCTGGCTGTCAGTTCTTGCCAGATTCAGCACATTCAGGTAAAATGAGGCATTTTTCCTCCAGACTGTTGCTTTTACAAGCTGGGTTAATTCTCACCCTTTATGCAGTGGGGTTGCAAAGATGTGGCAGCCAAATGTGACCTCACATTTTGAACACAGTGGGACAGCCCTGTTAAAGACATGCAATGGAGCAGTGTCTTCCCTTCAGCCATGGTGGCTCAGCTGCATTAAGAGCAGTTCCTTAAAACTTAAGCCTTGTAATTGGCATAGACTGATCTGATTTCTAGTGTGCTCTGTGACTAGACTTGGTGATTGCTTTTATTGGGTTAGAATGTGCTGTTCTTGCTGCAGTAGGAACTTTTTGTTCTGTAGGTGTTTCATCCTTCTGTAATAACTCACGTAACTTTCTTCTTGTTAATGCCTGAGGTTTTGTGATGCCCCAGCCTTACCAATATCTACTCTCTGACTTGAATGGAAGCCACGGGTCTAAAGTGTCTGTAGAAGATTGTTCATTAGGAATATTATAAAATGATTTTAAGATGAGCAAACCTATGAGAACAGAATGAAGACTGCTAGCCAGACATGTTCAGTTCAGCACACTGCACCATTTGGAATTAATGCATATTTTTCCCAGTCTAGTCTGTGTTTCCTGGGTAATATCAGTTGTAATTTCAGAGAAAGCGTGATTTTACATGTATCCCGCCTTCTCTACATAGAGCAGCAGGTGGCCAGATTTCTTTCTGAAAAATAGGGACTTGTCTCAGCTCTACAGCAGCTCTAAACAGATCAGCTGCAGAGACTTTTTTAATCTTCAAAGTTGATTTTTTCAAAGTTCCTGTAGTTGTTGGACTATACTGTTATTCTTGAAAATGGAAAACAAAAGCAAAACATGGAGGGGGGGAATATGCTTTTCTAAGGTTTGCATCATCTTGCATTTTTGTATGCTTGGCATGTAACTGTGTCCATTCAGAGTGCTGCTCTGAACAGGGCAGAGCTCGTTCTTTAGGCTGCTGCTTTGTCCCTACCACTAGTTCCTCTGTTGCATTGAGCTACAAAACCAGCTGCTTTTCCTTTTCATACCTATTTTTACCATCTCTAATTTGCTGTTAAGATGTTAACTTCTGCCTCCCGTTAGCCTAGCATGTGTCTATACTGTGACTACAACGTAGAGGCAAGCAAGCACTTACATGCTTTCTCTTGTGCTACCCTTTCACACTTGGGAAATGGTCTCTGTAAACAGCTGCAGTGCTGCTTTATTATCCTCTTCAAAAGCTCTGGCTCCTTGTGTTGCTTATAAAAGGCCCCAATGAACTTGTAATGTGTGTGTACTGAGACTGCTGTTCCCAGCCATGCCCAGTATCGGTCCCCCTTTTTGTGTGTGTCTGTCTGGCTTTCCATTGTCCCTGTCCTGTGACAGTCAGCTCTGCAGAACAGGGACTGTCTCATTGTTCCATGTGTACAGCAGGTGGCTCAGATCCAGATGTGTATCTGAACTTGCTGTGTAACACAAATCATTATGTTACAGAAAAGCTGCATCTAAAATAGGGGAAAAAAATTCAGATACGCTGTAATAAGTTTTATGCGCTTTTAAGGGTTGGGGGCTGGGTTCGTTTTTTTATTAATCCTCTGACATGTTACTGGTAGGATTATGCAGAAAATTAATGTATATTAACTTCTCTTCACATTTTAAGAAACCTTTCCTATGGCCAGAGGAAAGCTTTCTTCTCAGGAGCTGCTCCAGGCAGCTGGGAATGGGCTACTTCACAGCAGCTCTTGTTGGTTTCTTGGAGAGGTTTGTTTATTCCTGTGAATAGAGTGGGTGTGCTTATGGCAAAACCTCATGTTTCTGGAGACTTTCCTCTTTTCAGGCATTATTTTAGAAAGGGAATGACACACAACCGGATGTGTGGTTGTAGATACATGTTCGCGCTTCAAGGGCCATGCATACCTTTGTGACCATGTACAATCCTGTGCTTTTTCTCTCTTCATTCATGTGGTAAAGTAAACCATGGAGGAACAGTGGATTCATTTCTCCTTTTTATGCCCAGAACACACAGAGAATGTGTTGATACTCATCTTTCTGTTGACTCTTAAAATGCTCAGACCAGTTATTGGAGGTAAGGAGGTAAAAATAAGGGCACATGGCCAAGCAGCCTTGAGATTTTATTCCTTAAATTTGATTTGAAAATTGCAGTTTGGTAAAATTGCATTTGCTCTATTTCTTGTGTTTGTATGTTTTTTAATTCTGAACTACCTACATGCACTGTAAGTGTTAGGAATTCTCTTATAGCATTCTGAGTGGCCCCACTTTGGGAAGGGTGATCAGACCAGATCACCTCAAATGTCTCTTTTTAACATATTCTATGATTCTTGACTGGTTTAACACTGGGACATTTGGAACCTCATGCAAAACCTATCTTGATTTTGGAGGAGAATAACAACCCCATTTGTAGAGATGTTTGGCTTTATTTTTCATATTCCCTGTGATGGCCATCAAACAGAAAATAAATAGCAGTTCCTTAGTTGTCAACAGGCCTTTTCATTTTTCAATGTTGGCTGGTCTGTTCAAATACAGAAGTTGGGATTTTTCAAGGGAAAGGTTCAAAACTTGGAATAATAAACAAATGTTGCTTATTTACTACGTTTTGTAAGCGTTCTGGATCTGAACCCAAAAGTTGCTTTTTGCTTTAATTGCTAGAACGTCTAGTTTACTAAGATTGCTATGTAGCTGTGAAGCTGCTGGACGTTTTGCTCGTTTGTTTATTTGAGTCTTACTGCTGTGAGGCTTACTGTCAGAAAGTAGACATGTTTCTAACCTCATCCCAACCTTTCTCCTTCACTTTTTTATAGTCCTGACATAAAAGAAAGGGAGAAATTTGGGAGTAGCAGGATGTGTGGTGGAACTAGCTCTATTCTTTCTGGTCACCTTCAAGCAAGGGTTCTATTTTGTCACTGATAGAAGTTGAATTAGGTGCCTGATGGTGCTGCCTTCAGAAGAAGCTGGTTTGCTACAGCTCCTTCAGACTCTGTGGCAGAGGAGGAGGTGTGCTTTAGGTGCACGTTTTGTTGCTGGTGGCTGGAGTTCACAGCTACAGCCTGTTGTAGAAGTCGAGGCCTGGGCCATGAGGTCCAACTTATCAGCAGCAATTGACAGAGTAGTTCATGGATAGCAGAGGTGACCTGGAAGTTCATCATGGCTGATCCGGTGTCCTCAGCTACCACCAGCTCAAATTACTTCCTTTGACCCAACCAATGTAGTGACTCTGTCATTCATCAAGGCCTGTTCGTGATGGTTTAGTAGTAGTCTTGTCATTTGTTGGCCATTGAGATGAGCAGTCACCTTTTGGAGTCAGATTGGATAAACCCGGTGATCCATGGTGGGATGGATCCCTGCTGTTTGTTCCAGGGTAATAGTCACCTCAAACAGTTGACTTTAAATGCTGCTTTATGAATGCCCTTAAGTTGTAGATTATTTCATAACAGGTTCTCTGGATGGTTGCAACTAGAGTCCCAAACACAGAATAAATTTTGGACCTGATGTGCTGTTTCACTTAGAAAAGAAAGCCTTTGAAGGCAGGGTTGAAGCCTGGCTCAGCCAGGAATGGGAAACCTTGAGCAGTGTGCAGCCTCTGGAATTTGTTTTATCTGAGACAATATTGTTGTGTGAAGTCTGGAGCCAGGGTCTCCATATGAAACGACATTAGACCTGTGTTTGGATCTGTGTATGAAATGAGATCACTGTAGTACCAAAGGGACTTTTTTTTATTTCTTACTATTATATAACCTAAACTCTCTAGAACAGGGAGATTCTTGAAGGATGCATGTCTAATACCAGCTTCCTGGTAAACTTTCACTAATTATTTTAAAATTAGAATCTGCTGTGGATGTTTTTAATTTTCTGCTTTGAAAACTTGATACGTCTTCCTTCCTTTTCCCACAATACCAGGATAGTGGTGGTTATTTTGGAAATTGTTTTCCTTGTTCAGGTTTGGACTTCTGAATGCAAACAGCCCTTATATCTGATACCCTCTTCCATTTTTCTTGGGCTGGAAATGCTGTTGCTAAAAGGCTTATCCATTACCCAGTCCTTGTGGCCATGGAGAGCTTGGTAGGTCAGTCAAATTGAAGGCAGAGCATCTAGGAGCTGAAGAGGTGTCTGGTGCATGAGGGTACCGTCCTGGAACTGAGAATTGAAGCCAGTCTTCCCCTGCTCTGCCACAAACTTCCTCCTTATACAATCACCTCGGACAGGGTTATTTTTCTCTCTCTGTGCCCCAGTTCCCTATCTGTAAAGTGGTGATAACAGCACTTCCTTACTTCATGGGGATGTTGTGAGGACAAATGCAGCTCAAGCTGTGGGGCTCTTGGATATTGTGGTAACTGGGAGCACAGATGGAAGAAGGGAAATGTTCCACATAAAAGCTTTCTGTTCTTTGAGCCCATTGGTAGATTATGGCGCTGATGTGAGTGTGGCTTCCAGTGAAGTCATGGGTTGACTGGTGCCATGTCTTCCCTCCAAAGGTTTCCTTGCTCACTTGTGTGTGCCAACAGGGAAAGCCCTTTACATCCTTCTGAGTATGATTTTTTGGGTCCTTGGCTGCAGGCTCTCTGAGCCCAAGAGCCTGGGTGAGTCTTGCTGTATGTTTTCCAGCCTGGCCTGGTCACAGTTACTGAATGGAGTGTGTGCTTCTGGCACCAGCCACCCAGGGCATTTCACAGACTAACTCACACCCTGGAAGGAGTTAAAAATACGTATGAATGGAGTTTCACTTGCAAAATCCAGACTACTGTAGCAGTTACTCTGAGCAAACCCTGGACTGGAGTGTGACCAGAAGAATGCAATTGTCCCTGACATAACTGGTTAAATTTCATAGAAACCACATCCTTTGTGTTGCCACTGACAACATAACATTCCTTAATGTTTGATTTCAAGCAAAGCTTTATCACCCAGCTGTACATGCAAGCATACTTTCTTCTAAAGAATTTCTGGTCAGAGTCACCACAGAGTGAAGCTCTTTCCATTTTAATGGGGACTTCATAGTCTTGTTTATATATAGTACAAACAGGTAAGAGACAGGAAAACCTCTCTGCTTAATATGTACATTGTGACACGTCTGAAGGGAAGGAGGCGGTGAGTTGAGTGTTTGTTCATTTGAATCTTGCTCATGCAAATGAGTTTGGTTTTGGAAACTTTTTGGGCCAGAAGGTAGAAGCATACTTCACTAATTGCTTGCTCCTTGGAATATGGGGCTCATGTCATCTTTCTTGTTCACCTGCCTTGATAAATTCTATATTTAGCTGTCTCTGCCCATCCACTTGAACGGGACAAAAATAACTTCAGTGTAATCCATCCTCTCTGTCCTTTCCTCTCCACCCCTTTCCTCCCCTTTCCTTTCCTGCTGCTAGGTTTAGGGCATTCAGTTGTTTGGGAAGTGGTGTTTGTTTGCTTTGTTTCCTTACAAGTAGGGTTGGAGGGCAGGAGAAAACATTTACACTCTGGCATAAAATTGTTGTGAAGAGTATGCAAACTGTCAGAAACACTTCCTCCTCTCTTACAACATTTGCTGAGGGGTCAGAGTGTGTGCAGAGTGTGTGGAAGGAGGTGGAGCAGAGAGGTTGGGAAATGACTTGCATGTGGCATACATCTGTCTGACAAAAAGCCAACCATGCCAGGGGATAAATAGACAAACAAATAGAGTTTCAGTTCTGAACTCAGCGGTTCAGAACTTAAAGTTTGCGCAGGAGCAGCCCTTCAGATAATTTCCAATTGGACCTTGACTCGTGTTGTGCAAACACATAGTAGCTAGCACAGAGGAGTCTGTCCTCTAAAACCCTGCCTGGGAGAGGATCTGGGCACAGGCTGTGCTTTGCATGGCTTCTCCTGTGCCCCACAATGGGCATATATATGTAAGTTTATATATATTTGTGTGTGTGTGTGCATATATACATAGTCTAGCATGGATCAACACTGGCCAAAACCAACAGAAGTATTCAAGCCTTAACCCCTTGCCTTTAGCGTGAATTAAGGTGAAGTAACATCTGTTAATCTGGCTGTGGACATTGGCTATTTTTGGATTGGATAAAGATTGTCCACTGAATTTACCAAAAACCCTTGCTGTCTATATTATCTGAAATATCGTCTCCCACTATTAAGCTGATTTTATTAAGGGATTTAAGGGAAATGGTATTGTTTTGGTGAAACTGCTTTGAAATACAGCCTGCCAAGTTCTTGTATCTTGAGCTGAGTGTTGGGTATGTTGTTCCTGACAGACATGTTGTCTGGAGATGTAGGGGGACTGATTGTTCTGACAAAAAATGTTGCTTTTTGTGACTCAAGCATTTTTTTTTTATTATTAAAGATGTTAAAAAAGAGGGTGATGTGGAACAGAAAGATTGAGGGAAAACCCTGTAATTGATGCCTAATAAAATTCAAGTTCCTTTTTCATTAAATTTTTCATTTCAGTATCTGCTTTCCAAAAGAAAGTGAGAAGTTTTCCTGTTTTTTTTTCTTCTT
>VYZR01000036.1:0-25314 GCA_013400675.1 Oxylabes madagascariensis | reverse complement strand
TGGAATTTTGAGTGGTGAGAGCCATGGAATTCTGGGCAGTGGGAATGGAAGCCATGGAATTTTGGGCTCTGGAAGCCATGGAATTTTGGGCAGGAGCAGTGGGAGCCATGGAATTTGGAGTGGTGAGAGCCATGGAATTCTGGGCAGCAGGAGCTATGGAATTCTGGGCAGTGGGAATGGGAGCCATGGAATTTTGGATGGTGGGAGCTGTGGAATTCTGGGCAGTGGGACTGGGAGCCATGGAATTCTGGGCAGTGGGAGCCATGGAATTCTGGGCAATGGGAATGGAAGCCATGGAATTTTGGGTGGCAACAGCAGTGGGAACCATGGAATTTTGAGTGGTGAGAGGCATTGAATTTTGGGCAGCAGGAGTGGGAGCCATGGAATTCTGGGCAGTAGAAGCCATGGAATTCTGGGTGGTGGGAGCCATGGAATTCTGGGCAGCAGGAGCCGTGGAATTTTGAGTGTTGAGAGCTATGGAATTCTGGGCAGTGGGAATGGAAGCCATGGAATTTTGGGGTCTGGGAGCCATGGAATTTTGGGCAGCAGCAGTGGGAGCCATGGAATTTTCAGTGGTGAGAGTCATGGAATTCAGTGGGAGTGGGAGCCACGGAATTCCGGGCAGTGGGAGCCACTGAACTTTGGGCAGCAGGAGTGGGAGCCATGAAATTCTGGGCAATGGGAGCCATGGAATTCTGGGCAGCAGCAGTGGGAGCCATGGAATTCTGGGCGATAGGAGCCATGGAATTCTGGGCTCCCTGCATTTGCATGCTCTGGTGGGTCCCTGCAGGGATCAACACTGGCCGGATGGACTGGATGGATGTTGGGGAGCTCCTCATGGATGGTTTTCGTTTCTCTGACACCATTTTGGGTGTGCCTGATGAATTGTTTGATCCCTCTGATCCTCCAGCATTCCAGTGTCGTTCATTTTCTGGCTCTCGAGCTCATTTTCCCTCAGTTTTTTGATTTTCGTGTTGGTTGTGGATCAGCCCAGCCTGGCTTGAAGTGTCCTGATGGAAATAAGGGAACAGAGGGAAGGGTGAACTGGGAAAGGTTTTGGTCTCAGGCTGCTGGAAGGATCGGAATGGTTTTCAGGGAAAGGGCATTTTTAACTCTCAGCCTGGTGTGTCATCTCCTCTTCCACCCATCCAACCGATCCACATCCATCCGCCAGCCCAGTCACACCAGTAAAACCAACCCTCATCTCCCAGTTAACACTGAGAAATGGTTACCTGCACAATTTCCTCCCAGGCTAATTTTGTCTGCCTTTTTTTTTTTCTTTTTAAATAAAAGTTTAGGCTGTAATTTCCATAAAAATATGCATAAAGCTTATTTCCATAAAAAAAGGAAATACAATATTTAAGGAAAGAAGCAGATGTTCACTGCGGGAAGAATGAGGCAGTTTGGTGGCTTTGGCTGAGTTTGAATTATTTTATTTTTTTCTTAATTGAGCAAATCCTGTGGATGGACATGCAGGGAAAAAATTAAATGATTAAAAGGAACTGGCTTAAAATAAAATGGTTTTTAAAAGGGAAAGTCTTAAAATTTCTCAGCACCCCAGAGCTGCCTGTTTGGCCCGGCCTGTGGTGATTTGTGTTTTGAATTCCTCAAGGCTCAGAAGCAAAGTTTGATGGGGTTGGTCTTGTATTTGTGTCCAAGTTTCCTGGGAATCCAAGGACTCTTCCCGCATGGATCAGGGCTGTTGGGGTGGCTGTTTAATGAGGGTTGGGTGTTTAATTAGGGTTGGATGTTTAATTGGGGTTCGCCATAACGGGCAAAAAGACACCTCGGAGCTCTGAGGGTTTGCACAGGGCAGGGATTAGGCTGGGAATGACCTTTCCCCTCCACCTGGAGCGAGATTAAACCACAGCAGATGCTTGGGGAGAGAAAATGGGATCCCACCCAGCCTCAGCCGAGCATCTGGAACGTTTCCTCCCTGCAGCCTGTTGGGAAGCGAACTTCGGGAGCGATTCCCGCTGCTCCCTTCTGCTGTCTGCCACGGGCTTTTCCAGTCCTTCCCGTGGCACTGGGTCTGACAGGGAGAGGCAGGACAGGGATCTTGGCTCCATCAGTGGGATCAGAGTGATCCAGGATGACGCTGATGGATGCTGGAACATCAGCCACGGAGCACGGCGTTCCTGCGCCAGTGCACAGCAGAACGAGCTGAGCGCGGGCCAAGCTCTGAGCTCTCCGTTCCTCACAGCAACCACTGCCAGTGACCCCGGATTCCACTTTTTTGCCATGAAAATCCTGCTTTGGGGATCTTTCAGTGAAGAAGTTCGGAGCAGTTTCCAGCCCTAAGCTCTTGGGGATGGATCTCGGCGCTGGATGTCTAAATCGGGATTTCACCCTCGCGGTTATCTGGCACTGCCAGTGACCCCGGATTTCACTTTTTTGCCATGAAAATCCTGCTTTGGGGATCTTCTGGTGAAGAAGTTGGGGGCAGTTTCCAGCCCCGAGCTCTCGGGGCTGGATCTCGGCGCTGGATGGCTAAATCGGGATTTCACCCTCGCGGTTATCTGGCACATGCAGAGGGCTGTTCTTGCTCTCAGGAATGAAGTAATCCTAAAGGTTAAGCCTGTGGGGTGTTCTCAGCCCTGCAAGAATTAATATGGTGACATTTAACTGCTATTAGAAAAAAATAAATCTCGTTTTTGCCTTCCCACACCCCCACCCTCCCCTCCTTTTTTCCCTTGGAAAAGCGTGTGAGGCGTTTGTTTTGTAGCAGTGGTTGTTTAAAATAAATCCACAGCTCCCACCACTGTCCCTGTCACTGCCTGGGCTGATGCAGATGGATTGGGGCTGTCCCTGCTGCCCCCTGGCACATCCTGACTTTTTTATGGCCGCTCCATCAGCGCTTCCATGGGGAACCCCGTCCCAGGAAACACAGGAATGGGATGCCCGGCCGATGCCAGTGGGAAATCTCCGCTGGGGATGTCACAGTTTGCAGTTTTTCATTAATCTGGGGATTTTTTTCCACCAGCTGTGCATTGTGCTGGAGCCTGGGGTCGGCCTGGTGGAGGAAATGTGGATATGGAGCCATGGATTTGTTGCGTTTCCCGAAGTACAGGGTGGGATATAATCCGTGGCTGGGTTGGGGTGTCCCTACATTGGCATCATTTTACTCCTACAGTCAGAGCTGGCTCTCCTCTCCCTGTTAATTTGTTGGACAAAAATGACTTTTGACATATTTGGCTTCTTAAAAATATCTTTGTTGTATTTATTTACCAATTCAATGCAAGAAATGAGAGAATAATCCTGGTTTGGGGGCTTGGTCCAGTGAAATCTTTTCCCCTTGGCTCTATTGAGCTTTGGATCATGATTTTTCTCTTTTTTCTCCTTTTTTTCATCTCTTTTTTTGCTCTCTTTTCTCTCCACTGAAACCAAGTCCACCTCTATTAATATCAGTTATCCTTGCTGTAAAAACCAGCCCATTCATCAGAATAAATAACCCCTCTCTAAAATGATGATCATAAAAAAGGGCTGACTTAACACAAATTTCCCTGCCTTTTAAGGGAATGACCATCGTTGGACAGCACAAAAACAGATCAATAAATTTTTGTTTCCTGTAGTTTTCTCCTAAGATTAATATTTTTAACTTAACTACTGAGAACACACAGGCGAGTTATAATCCACTTGTGCAGTTTTGTACAGCCAACAATTTTTCTGGTATCAAAAAGCTGATTGATTTTCCATTTAAATTAATCTTCAAGAGTCTCAGTTTATGAAGTCAAGTGGGCATAAACAAGCTCTGGATACATAAGGGAGAAATTTGGGGGCGTGATGGAGTTGCTTTGTTTTTTGGAACTCCAGATCAAAGATACGGGGAAAAAATCTGGGAAAGATCCAGCCAAAAAAAAAAATTTATCAGGATTAATAGCCCTGCTAACAAAAAGGATGAAGATTTGGGATGGATCCCTCCCGACAGGGGGTACCAGAGTGTTTGCAGCGTCTGTCAGCCCCTTCTTGGCAAATCTCTCCATTGCTTTTGTACCCTTTATTATTTTATTTTAAATTGTCACCGCTTATTTCATCTCATTGCCCCATCCCAGTCCCCGGAGAGCAGCTCCTCCCAGCTCCCATCCTTCTGTTGTTTATTCCTGTTTCCCAAACCATCAGGGATGCTCGGGGATGTAAAACCAGGGATCCTTCAGCCCAAATCTTCCGAGCCATTTGCTGGAGACGTCGCCGTGGCCTGATGGCAGTGACAGGATGGAGCAGCCCTAAATAAGTCCTTCTTTGACTGGATGGAGTGGCCTTAAATAGCCCTTTTTTGACTGGGTGGAGGGGCCCTAAAAAAGCCCTTTTTTGCCTGGATGGAGTGGCCCTAAAAAAGCCCTTCTTTGTCTGGATGGAGTGGCTCTATAAAATCCTTTTTTGACTGGATGGAGGGTCCCTAAAAAAGCCCTTTTTCAACCAGATGGAGTGGGCCTATAAAGCCCTTTTTTGACTGGATGGGATGGCCCTAAAAAAGCCCTTTTTTGACTGGATGGAGTGACCCTAAAAAAGCCAATTTCTGACTGGATAAAGTGCCCCTATAAAGCCCTTTTTTGCCTGGATGGAGTAGCCCTATAAAACCCTTTTTTGCCTGGATGGAGTGGCTCTATAAAGCCCTTTTTTTGCCTGGATGGAGTGGCCCTAAAAAGCCCTTCTTTGACTGGGTGGAGTGGCTCTATAAAACCCTTTTTTGACTGGATGGAGTGGCCCTATAAAGCCCTTTTTTCCCTGGATAGGTTGGCCCTAAAAAAGCCTTTTTTTGCCTGGATGGAGGGGCCCTAAAAAACTCTTTTTTGACAGGATGGAGTGATCCTAATACAACCCTTTTTTGACTGGATGGAGGAGCCCTAATAAAGCCCCTTTTTTGCCAGCAGAGCTCAGCTGGACATGGACAGGGAGCTGCAGCCACTTCCATGGTTCAGAATTCCGTGTTCCAGTCTTGTCCACTCTGCACTTGAGCCCCTCGCCTGGAAATCGGGCTGGGCTCGAGTTCTGAGCCCACAGAACCAACAGGAGCTGCCACAGACCCCGTGTGGCTGCTGGGGTGGGAATGTGCCCCTTGGCCTCCTGGAAGGCCAAAGGAAACGGCCTCAGGTGTGCCAGGGGAGTGTGCACCCACTTCAGGCTGGATGTTTTGGGAAAATTTCTTCATCCAAAGGGCTTTCCAGGCCTTTGTTAAATCCCGGGGGGATTCAACAGCTGTGGGGACGTGGCACTTGGGGACAGTGGGGACACTTGGTCAGTGCTGGGGGATGGGTGGACAGATGATCCTGAAACTCTTTTTCAACCTAAACAATTCCATGGTTTTATTCTGATTTCTAATGCTCACCCGTGAGCAAGAACCTGCTCCGCCCTCAGCGTCCAAAAGTGACAATTCCTGCCCTGAAGCCAAAAAGCATCACCTGATGATGCAGATGAGGCCAGGGGTTGTGTGTAGCCCTGATTTCCAAGCCTGAGATGTTTTGGTTTCTGAAATTCTTTTCCTGGGCGATTTTCTGAAAACAAGAGAAATGTTTTTGTAACTGTACCTGTGTTTATCCATTCTTTCTCACAGGAGAGGTTTCTTGACGAACATCTGTTTTAACCAATGTGATTGAAGAGGCTTGCCTTTGTTTCACCAATCAAATTAGTCTGTGTAAAATACTATAAAAGAGAGACACATCTCAAAAATAAAAAGTCATTTTTCTAGCCTTCTGATTGAGAATCTGTGTCGTTGTTTGGTGCACAACAGCGATAGTTGTGCAAACTGGGCTTCTCCTGTTCCCCTTTTCCAAAACAATATTCCAGGAAGGACTCGTGGCTACATCAGCTGCATGGGAACGTTTTACTCGGTTTGTCACAACTGATAAATGTGTGGGGGTTTTAAGCAGGTTTTTCACTGCAAGTTTTTTCCCTGGAAGTTTTGTTTCATCCCACAAACGGGCAGAAAATAAAGCACTGAAGCGTCCCTGCCCATCGCCCACCCCCTGTTATCTGCCCGTGTTTTCCATGGCACACTAATAAAAATGCAGGAAGGAATTTTTTCATTTTCATGATTCGTGCATTCGGGTGAATTCACTCTTCAGGCGCCTCCAAATAATGGGAGGATTTGGGGGCTGGGGAGGTGTTTTCTTGGGAATGGGTGGAACCAAAGGCAAACTGGAGCACTTGCCTTTAGCAGAGGCAAAAAGGAATTTTCTGTTCCAGGTATTTTTGATGGTCAAGGAGCTGCCACCTCAGCCACCTCCCCCCACACCAGGGGTTTTTTCATTCCAGGTTATTCCCAATGTACTTTAAAAATGGCAACTCTGACAAATCCGCTTTTATGGGAGGCTTGTGCTTAACAGACATTTTTTTTTCCCCTGTATTATTCTTCCCTTCTAAAAGCAGAGCATTATTTAAAGTGTCAGCCCACAAAACTCCCATAAATAATGAGCTGGGAAGCAGAGAAGGCCACGGGCTCTCGCTGCCGTGAGAATTCCAGCATTTACTCAACTCCCAAAGTCCTAAAGCAGCTCTTTTCCCCAAAACATTTGCAACCAAACTGCTCCCTGCAGCACTCGTGGATTCAGTGACAGAAATTGTTAGGAGTGCTGTAATATAATTTGTAAATGATGTTGATTTACTCATTCCAAAGGCTTTTGAGGGAAATAGATTGTGTTCATTTTCTCCAACAAGCTGCACATTCAGAACAACCATTGGAACACTCCGTTTAAATATATATGCAATTAAACTAATGATGTTTTAGAACATCCTAAATAACAACACAGCACAAGGACAGCTGTCCACAGCCTCTGTTTAGGTTTACATTTCTGCTGCACAGTTTGCTGGTTTGATTTTTTATAAATATTGGTCAAAATTATCCATTTTTGCTGCATCTCCGAGAGCAGCAGCTGCCCCCAGCTCAGAACCGGCCATGAGAGGAGGAAAGGGTGGCAATAAAATAAAATTAAAATCTGTTCAGGTGTAAAACTGGGGTAAATCTCGATGCTTTTAGATGGCATAGGGGAAAGGAGAGTTAGGCCCCAGAATATCCAGTGTAATTACGCAAATTGATGTTATAGAAAGGGCTTTTAATTGGGGCTGCTCAATGAGCTTTGGACAATGCCAGGTCATGGATCTGGGTGGGTCGGTTCTGTCAAAGACTTCTCGTGGGCTGAGGAAAAGAAACATGCCAGGACCTTTGCTGAGGGGTTTTCCGATGTTCACCTTCATGGAATCATGGAATTGTGGAATCGTGGAATCGTGGAATCATGGAACTGTGGAATCATGAAATCATGGAATTGTAGAATAGTGGAATCATGGAATCGTGGAATGGTGGAATCGTGGAATCGTGGAATCATGGATTCGTGGAACTGTGGAATTGTGGAATCATGGAATTGGGGAATCATGGAATCGGGGAATCATGGAATCATGGAATCACGGAATCATGAAATCATGGAATCGTAGAATCATGGAATCATGGACTCGTAATCGTGGAAACGTAGAATCATGGAATCATGGAATTGTGGAATCATGGAATCATGAAATCATGGAATTGTGGGATCATGGGATCATGGAATCGTGGAATTGTGGGATCATGGGTTCATGGAATTGTGGAATTGTGGAATCATGGAATCATGGGATCATGGAGTCGTGGTATTGTGGAATCATGGAATCATGAAATCATGGAATTGTGGAATCATGGCATCATGGAATCGTGAAATCATGGAATTGTGAAATCATGGAATCATGGAATCATGGAATCATGGAATCATGGAATCATGGAATCATGAAATCATGGAATGGTTTGGGTTGGAAGGGACCTCAAAGCCCGCCCAGTGCCACCCCTGCCATGGCAGGGACACCTCCCACTGTCCCAGGCTGCTCCAAGCCCTGTCCAAGCCGGCCTTGGGCACTTCCAGGGATGGGATCCTTGCTTCCCATCAAGCATTTCCCAGGCAGGGATTTTCCCCACACAGCCCTGTCCTTTCCCCGCACTGAATTCCTGATTAATTTTATCTCCTCAGTAAATAAATCTCCAAGTGAAACTCACTTCCAGGCAATGATTCCTGGTTTGAACTCGCATCAGCTCCCAGCATCCTCGTCACCTCCTCATTTCAATAATTGCTGCCTCTGTTTGCCACCAGCCCTTCCGAGGGGCTCCCACCCCGTGCAGGAATCGCCAGCGTTGGGCTCGTTAGGAGAGGAGACCCCTCATTAACCGCGAGGATTAAATGAAACAGCTGAGTTGGTAACCAAACCAACAAAGGCACGGCCGCCTCTCCCTGGGATTGGGGACTTTGTCGTCTCCTTCATGGATTAATTATATGGTCCATTATACTGAAATGAGGGGTTTGATATCGAGACCGGCTTTGTTCTTGAGCTTTTTCTACTCTGCAGCTGCTTTAATGCTCTTTATCTTTCTGGGAACGAGCGGCAAATTACAGATTTCTTAAGCTGAAGGACGAATTTAGAGCAGTTTTGGATGGCTCTGATTTAAAACGAGTTCCAGGAGAAATGTCCAGCCTGCGGAGGGGGAGGCTGGTGCAGCTCTGCCCTGCCGTGATCCCTCCCATGTTTTTTTGGAAGCAGCCAAAAATCAGGAACAGACCCCAGCCCACGCTGCCCCACATCCCCAGGCACGATCCCTGCCCTTGGAAGGAATTTCACCTCTTTGGGCTCCACTCTCCTCCAGCCCTGTGGGGTGACAACCGTGATCCAGCAGTAACTCCTGATTTCAGACCCCATTTTAAGCCTCTGGAACTGGGCTAAACTGGGGAAAAAAAAAAAAAAAGCTCTTTGGCTCGTGCCCAAACTCCTCTGGGAACTGAACCAAAACGTTGTAAATGGGAAAAAAAAAATCAGGATTGCTTCAAAATCTACCCAAAACAAAGAAAATTGATGGGATCAGATGTGTTCTACAGCTTCAGGACAGCCAAGCTTGGATTGTGTCTCTGCTGGGATGGGGACAGAGCTGACCAGGACACCCAGGCTGGGATTTGGGATCCGTCAGGGGGCTGGGGGTGGTTCTGTTTCCCCTCCCTCCACCCGAGAGTGGGGCAGCCACATCCAGGAGCTCCAGGAATTCTTGGACATCAATGCTGGAGCCGCCTGCCTGGTGTCGGGGAATGAGCAGAAGGGATTTCCAGGCTAAAACACCCGGAATAAATTAATTAACTGACTAAAGTAACACTAACGAGCTGTGCAAGAACCTCGATGAACTCAGCTCTGCTCCGGCACCGGAAGAAAATTCAGGTCTTGGTGAGGGTGGTGACACTTCAAATGACACTTCAAAGACAGGGGTAAGGACCAAGCACTTGGAAATGAGGGATGTGTTTATCTGCAGCAGCTGCCGAACTGGGGGAACGGGAAAATTCAATTTGTCCCATAATTATCTTTTGTACAAACAGGCAGTGGCCCTCCAGCCAGGCAGCTCCTAAAAAAGCCTCTAATTATTGCATGTAATAACTCCCAACATTAATCTTGGCTGTTGCTTGTACAAAAATTATAAATTACTGCACCAAATCCTATTACTGCAAATATTAAAAGTTACTCAGCATTTATTGGAACTTTGATTTTTTTTTTTTGTCTTGTAACTTTGCGTTAATTTTCTCCGTATTTCACAACTCCAGCCATCGCTGCAAGAGAGGTCTGAGAGTTTCAAAAATTCATGGCTGTGAGATTGGACTCGTATGGAAAAAGGAAAGGCCTTGAAGCCAGGAATATTGGGAATATTTCCTGGATTTGGCCAATTCCAGGAATTCCTTCTTGCCCAAGGGGTGTTCCTCAAAGCTGTTTAGTTTAAAAATCAGCTGAATACTTGCAGTTGTGTTTTTGAGCCCCCAAACCATCCAAGTCTTCCTTTCCTGCGGGAATTCTGGGTGAGAAATTTAATCCTGGAGGATTCTGGGGAATTTAAAGGCAATATTTCTTTTGGGATATTTGCTGGACAGGACCGGGAAGGAGGACGAATTATCACAGGAATAAAAGGGATCCATAAATATCATCGATATCCAACTCGAATTTTCAGTTATTGTTGGTCTGACATCCACGGATGGAATTCTGAAGGCTCCTGCTCCAAACCTGATGGATCAAGGCCTAAATGAGCCTTTATCTCCTTTTATTCCTGTCAGATCTCAAGGTGATTTTGAACTTTTTGGGACTCTGATGTGCAGGAGGACTCGGGACCTTCCAGGACCATCTTTACATGCCTGAAAATTCATGGAATTATGGAATCATGGAGTGGTTCGGGTTGGAAAGAGCCTTAAATCCCATCCAGTGCCATGGCAGGGACACCTCCCACTGTCCCAGGGTGCTCCAGCCTGGCCTTGGGCACTGCCAGGGATCCAGGGGCAGCCACAGCTCCTCTGGGAATTCCATCCCAGCCCCTCCCCACCCTCCCAGCCAGGAATTCCTTCCCAATATTGCATCTACTTTGAAGCAGGAACAGAGACAAGCCAGGTAGCAACTGAACCAAAAAAAAACCAAAAAATTTTTAGAGCTTCTCCCAGTAACCAAGGAACCTTTTTTTTTTTCCTTTTTTTTCTCTTTGCTGCTGTGCTGAAAAGAGGGAGAAAAGTTTGGGAATGCAGTCACTTAAGTCATTAAGAATTTAAAGTGTAAGACAATGTTCTTTTTTAGGCCGTGCTGCTACAGAAACAGAGTTTGGAAATTTTTCTCCAAGGTATTTATAGAATTCTCTCTGTTCTCCCCTAAATAATCTGAGACTTTTTTTTTCCCCCTGTCTAATTCTCAAGTTTTGAAGGTTTCTTTGGGTGTTTTTTTGACATTTGATTTTTTTAGGGGGGTAGCAAGAATTCTTTTGAATATTTTTCCACTTAATTTGGAGGATGAAGCCAAGACATGAAGCCTTCAAGCGGCAGAGCTGGGGTTGAACTTGGGGACGCAAATGAGGAGAGTCCCATAACAATCATCCTCTTCTGCATTCTCCCTGCCCCTTGCATTGGCTGTGGTTGTTTTTCCAGCAGGTATTTGCAGTGTTTGATCCCATTTTTCCAGCTGGGAACATGGAGGGAGTTCAGAGGCTTTTCCAGGCCTGGAACCTCTCCCCTCCACCCAGGGCAGGGACAGCTCTGCCAGCTTCTCTTGGCTGCTGCTCTGCCTCCAGGGAGGCTTTTCCTCCCCAGAACCATCCCACAAAAGCAAAGGATTCAGGGATCTCCCAGACCAGTGGGATTTTGAACTGGGAAGCGGCGTTATCCCAGCGCTGTGGAGCTCAGCAAGGGCTGATTTCCATCCTGTGCAGTGGCCTCAGAGTCCAGCCTGACTTCGCTTTTAAAAAGCCTGATGATGGTTCCATTTAGAGATTTTTTTTTCCCCTCCGGATTGTCAATCATTAATTTATCACTCTGTCAATCATTAATTTAGCACTCTGTCAATGCGTAAGGAATTCCTGTCAGAACTGAACTAACAATGTCTGATTTTCCCAGCGCTGAGGGCTGATCCTGATCTCCAAGTGGAATCATTCAGCTGCTTCAAAGCACCACATTTCCTCCTCTAGTTAAGAATAATCCTCATCTTTAGGCAGCATTTTTTTGCCCCTCAGACTGGTTTTAGGGTAAATTTGGATTGTTCCTCCCAATGCCAGATTTTGGTCCTACAGTGGATGGAACTGCTGAATTCCCCAGGTTATCTGGAATAACAACCCTGCCTGCGGATTTCTGCAGTCCAGAGCTCGGTGTGAGGCCACGAATCCTACAGAAATCATTAATTACATAGTCCCTGAAATCATTAATGAAATAAGCTCTGAACCAGTTAATGTGCATGACTGCAGGAGAGTCCTTTTGACAGGAGAAGGGAATCCTTAATATCCCTGAAAAGCAGAAACCCAGGGATCCCTTAGAAAGATGTTCTGCACTCACGTTTGTCCATCGTTTGTTTGGCTGCATCACAGAGTGCTGTGCTCCGGACTCAACCCCGGAAAATCAAGAGGTAAATTAATTCCCTTTCCAAATATAAAGGATAAGGATGGCCCAGGGTGTCCCAAAGGATGAGGAAGCTCCAGGGTGTCCCAAAGGATGAGGAAGCTCCAGGGTGTCCCAAAGAACGAAGCTCCAGGACACCTCAGAGGCTGAGGAAGCTCCAGGCTGTCCCAGAGGCTGAGGAAGCTCCAGGGTGTCCCAAAGGATGAGGAAGCTCCAGGGTGTCCCAAAGGATGAGGAAGATCCAGGCTGTCCCAGAGCCTGAGGACGCTCCAGGGTCTCCCACAAGCTCCAGGCTGTCCCAAAGGATAAAGAAGCTCCAGGGGCTCTCAAGGATGAGGAAGCTCCAGGCTGTCCCAGAGGCTGAGGAAGCTCCAGGCTGTCCCAGAGGCTGAGGAAGCTCCAGGCTGTCCCAGAGGCTGAGGAAGCTCCAGGCTGTCCCAGAGGCTGAGGAAGCTCCAGGCTGTCCCAGAGGCTGAGGAAGCTCCAGGCTGTCCCAGAGGCTGAGGAAGCTCCAGGCTGTCCCAGAGGCTGAGGAAGCTCCAGGCTGTCCCAGAGGCTGAGGAAGCTCCAGGCTGTCCCAAAGGATAAAGAAGCTCCAGGGGCTCTCAAGGATGAGGAAGCTCCAGACTCTCAGAGGCTGAGGAAGCTCCAGGGTGTCTCAAAGGATGAGGAAGCTCCAGGGTCTCCCAGAAGCTCCAGGCTGTCCCAAAGAATAAGGAAGCTCCAGGGTGTCCCAAAGGATGAGGAAGATCCAGGCTGTCCCAAAGGATGAAGCTCCAGGACACCTCAGAGGCTCAGGAAGCTCCAGGGTGTCCCAGAAGCTCCAGGCTGTCCCAAAGGATGGCCCAGGCTGTGCCAGAGGCTGAGGGAGCTCCAGGCTGTCCCAAAGGATGTCCCAAAGATCCAGGGTGTCCCAGAAGCTCCAGGCTCTCTCATCTCTGTGGCAGAGCCGCATTTTCCCTTCCCTGGAGCTGACCTCTCTCCATGAGGACAAAAACCTCCACGCTGCCTCGGGAGCATTTAACACCATTCCTGCTTTTCCAGGAATGACACCATAAAGAGCAGCAAAGAGGGAGGGTCAGAAGTTTAAACTTTATTTGGAGCCGTAACTCTTTCCCTGCAATCCCATATAACTCCTTCCCTGCAATCCCATATAACTTTATTGGATTGGGTCGGTCCCTTCCCTGGGTGTGGGAGCTGGATGCATCCACACGCTCCTCGTTTGCTTTTGCAGCCGTGACTCACAAAAAAAATCATCTTTATCACCTCCTCCCCGGAATTCCGGACCGGGATAAATCCCTTCTGCATTTGTGACCACAGCAGGAGGCTCTGGGCTCCCATGAGGGGACTCTGCCTCTCTTGGCTTGGGGGCACCAGCAGGGGAATGCCTGCACTGGCCGGGATCTCAGGGATGTTTTATGGGGTTGGATTTGCCGGGACACAGACTGGGAATGTTGCAGTGCCCCTGGGACTGTAGGATGTTCTTTTCTACTCTTGCAGCATCCTTTGAAAGGATGGGCTCTTGCCCTTCCCCAGTTTCGTTTTCCTTAATTGTCGGAGAATCATGGAATGGTTTGGGTTGGAGGGGGCCTTAAAGATCATCCACTTCCAACTTCCACTGTAAAATATATATGTATATTATTTATTTATCTATCTATTTACATGTTTATTCATGTGCAGGGACATCTTTTTTAAGCATCCTTTAAAGCAGGGTTTGCTTCAGTCTTTTTAATTATCTGATGAAACTGTGGGGTCACCTGCAAGGCCGAAGATTCCATCGGGGAGGCTCCTGTGTGATTTCCCTCTGCTCCAAACCCTCCACTGCTCCCCAGCATCGCCTCCCCGGAGCCCCAGGATCCCATTAAAGACTTCCACGTGCTTTTTAAGGCCTTCCAGCGCTTCCAAATGGAAACCACAAAGTGGCTGTGACCGTCTGAGTGCCTCAGCAGAGTCTGTGCTCCGTCCATCTGGGATGTCTGTGTTTTGGCAGGGATATTCCATGGTTTTCCTGCCTCTGGAATGGGATTAACTTTGTCAGCTACGGCCTTTTCCTCCTGCCTCTCCCCGGGGACTGCCCAGCCCTTGGAGCTGTGTCCTGGTTAATTGAGTTCCCTCACCACTGATGTGGAATTTCCACCTTTGGCTGTTGAATAAAAGCCTCTGCTGAACCTTTGCCCAATTAGTGAAATTGAGGTCAGAATTCTCTCCCCCTTCAATGTTATTTCGAGCCTCACTTCAGGACTGTTTAGGTGCAGTGGCATCTTTTTAAATGTACTTTAAAGCAGAATTTACTTCAGTCCTTTAATTATCTGATGAGATTGCGGGGTCACCTCCAAGGCCAAAGATTCCATCGTGGAGGTTCCCGTGCAATTAATCCAAATACTTTCCCCAATGAGACTGAGCTGTTCTCCACTGCACTCCACTGATCCTGGGCTAATTGTGATATCATTCCTGGTTTATGCCAGTGGGAATGAGCTCCTTGTTCTTCTTGTTCCTGGAGGAGTGTAATTCCAGCTCCTGGATTTCTCTGCTCCGTGTCCTCCATGGTTTTACCCTGACCTGCCCACGGGTGGCTTTAATGGACCTGGTGTTGTTTTAGGGTGATCCCAAAGCTGCTCTGGGCTCTGCCCCTGGACATTCCCTGCCTGTTCCTGACATTCCTTCTCCAAACACGCTGTGGGCAGAGGTGGGAAACTGTGAGGTGCTTCAGGCTGGAGAGCAGGGATCTCATTCTCCCCCCAGCCCTTCTGCACCTCAGAAAATCACAGGATGGGTTGGGTTGGAGAGACCTTAAAGACCATCAGTTTTAACTACCCCAGGTTGCTCTCTCTGAAGAATTATCAGAGAATTCAAAGGGATCCACAAATATCATCGAATCCAACTCAAGTTGTCACAGTTATATTGGTCTGACATCCATGGGTGGAATTCTCAAGGCTTCTGTTCCAAACATGACGGATCAAGCCTTAAATGAGGATTTATCACTTTTATTGCTGTCAGATCTCGAGGTGCTTTGAACACTGGAAATTTTGGGGATTCTGACGTGCGGGAGGACTCCATTATTTCTTGGGGAACTTACAGGACAATCTTTGAATGCCTGAAAATTCATGAAATCCTGGGATGGTTTGAGTGGAAAGGACCTTGAAGCCCCTCCAGTCCCATGGGCAGGGACAGCTCCCATTATCCCAGGCTGCTCCAAGCCCTGTCCAGCCTGGCCTTGGACACTTCCAGGGATCCAGGGGCAGCCACAAATTCCCTGGGCAACCTGTGCCAGGGCCTCACCTCCCTCACAGGGAGAATTTCCTCCCAATATCCCATCTGAATCTCCCCTCTTTTGGTTTAAAATTGTTCCCCCTTGTTCTGTCACCTCATTCCTTGTCCCAAGTTCCTCTCCAGCTGTCTGGGAGCTCCTTTAGGCACTGGAAGGGGCTCTAAGTTCTCCCTGGTGCCTTCTCTTCCCCAGGCTGGACAATCCCAGCTCCCTCAGCCTTTCCCCATGGGAGAGGTGCTCCATCCCTCCAATCTCCTTCCTCCCCCTGTGTGAGGAAAAGGAATCAGCCCGTTATGGGAACACCTCACTGTTGTTGTAGGACACGAGAAAAAGATGAGAGACCCCATATATTTCAGAAGGCAAAGAGAACTTTTATTGTCTAATTCTTACTAACTTTTATAAGGTGTTCTGATACAGACTTAACATCATTGGTGAACAGGAACGACACCTCTCTAATCCCGTTGGTTAAACCAGAGAAACAGAAATGGAAAGGTAAAAACACCACCTGGGGAGGTTGTTTTGGGAAAAAAATATTTGTTTGCTGAGATTGTTTTGAGAAGAAACTCTCGTGAGAAATCTTCCTTTGGGAAAAGATTAGCAGCTGCTGGCAGGCTAAAAATCTTTCAGGCTCAGAAATATCAGGCCCATACCTCACCAGCAGCTTCAAAAATTAACCTGAGGCCTGGATCCAAACCTTCCTGCCTCCTACCCTTGGGCCATGCACAGACAGCCCCAGGCAAAGCCTTTTCCTTCCCGGGATCTGGCAGAACTGGGACACCTGGCAGGAGAAATCCGTGATGGATGTGGCGGCTTTCCAGGAGAGGGGATAGGACTGGGAAAGGTTGGAGTCCTTTGGGAGATCCCCCCCTGGTTTTGTTTAATGTCAGCTTGTTCTACATTGCACAATGGCTCGGGGATTAACAGTTCTACAGGTATGGAGATCTCTTGTTACCCTCAGGGCTTGTTAATTTGTTAATCCAATTAATACTTGATGGAAGGAAGGGAAGCAGCTCCCAGGGTGTTGTGATCTCAAGGCAAAAGGTAAAACAGGGCCTTGGGTGTTTTTTATGATAGAGGAAGAGGGGAATGTCTGAAATTCTGGGATTTTTCATCCTTTCTCCCTGCAGGAGTGCACTCCTGATGTGTGCGGAGTGATGGAAACAAAGCCCAGGCAGGATCGTGGCAGTGAGCTCCCCTCCAGGATGTCCTTGAGGAGTCATGGAAACTCAAAAGGATTTGGGTAGGAAGGACCTTAAATCCCACCCACTGCCACCCCTGCCATGGCAGGGACAACTCCCACTGTCGCAGGGTGCTCCAGCCTGGCCTTGGGCACTGCCAGGGATCCAGGGGCAGCCACAGCTCCTCTGGGAATTCCATCCCAGCCCCTCCCCACCCTCCCAGGGAACAATTCCCTCCCAGTACCCCATCCCACCCTGCCCTCTGGCAGTTTGAAGCCGTGACGATGCTGTGGCTGGTGCCAGATGTGGCCACCTCTGAAATCCCCCTTTTTTGGTTCCCACCAGGTGTGTCCTGGGAAAGACCCCCCATCGCTGTTGAGCACCAAACAACAACACAGACTCTCGATCAGAAGGCTAGAAAAATGAATCTTTATTTTTGAGATGTGACTCTCTTTTATACTATTTTACACAGACCAATTTGATTGGTGAAACAAAGGCAAACCTCTTCAATCACATTGGTTAAAACAGATGTTCATCAAGAAACCTCTGCTGTGAGAAGGAATGGATAAACATAGGTACAGTTACAAAAACATTTCTCTTGTTTACAGAAAATCACCTGGGAAAGGAATTTCCCAAAAACCAAAACATCTCAGGCTTGGAAATCAGGGCTACACCCCCCGGCACCCAGGTACTGTTTTTGTCAGGAATTGTCCCCTTTTAGGGACAGAGGAGGGTCCAGAGAGGATTGCCAGCCCCACAGCTCTGCTCTTTCATTCCCAGAGCTGTGCCTTCAAGGCACTTCCTGAGCGCAGGAAACCATCCTAGGGAACGAGCTGGTTTGGGAATGTTCTGGATGTGTCTGGAGTGGTTTGGGAATGTTCAGCAATCCCATCCGGTGTGGTGCCAGGTTTTACAGGAGTCTCCTCTCTAATCAACCTCATTAACTGCGGAATTCTTCCGCTGCTGCTCCAGGAGCTCCGAGCTCTCTGCAGGCCGCGGGTTTGTGCAGTGGCAAATTTGAGTGCAGTTCCCAGCCCTGAAGCCAACCTGACAATGGTGTCTTTGATACTGATATTCCTGGAGGGAGAAGGAAAGAAAAGGAGCCCTTCAAGAAACGCACTGGCCTCTTTCTCCCCCAGTCCCTTGCCCTCTCATCTCCAAAGGAATTTCTTGATTGTTCTCTCCAACACCGTTACAAACTTAGTTTCAAGGGAAGGGAAAAGAGCTTTTTTTTATTGGCTTTTTCTCTCTCCGCTCCCCTGAGTGCTCCTGTTTTGAGTCCTTCAGCCTGATCTCTGTTCAGCAGGGCTCCCTTGCTGACCACAAAGGCAGCAAAGAAAAGCTTTGAGCAGAAGTTACTCGCGAACTTTTTTTTTTTCCCCATCTTCTCAGAAAATTTCCTAATGGTGTGGGAACATCGAGAGTTCAAGGTTGCTTTCCTGCAGCTTCCACTGTTTCTCGAAGGCCTTGAAATTGTCTTTGAAATCCCACAGACCTATCCTCACAGCCCTGGGAGTAATTCCGAGCCATTTACTTCCAAAGGTGAGTCCTCCCAGGGAAGGCAGCACAAGGAAGGGGTGCGGGGTGAGTGTAACAGTCCTCTGAGTGTTTCTTTATTAACTTAAGGAGCCTTAGAGGTCACTTGGGGTGTTGTTTTCCACAAAAAAAAGGTGCCTGTTTATCACCACACCAGGTTTGTGTGTGGGGCAGCTCAGGCAGAGTGAGTTCACCGGTTGTAATCTGGAATTGTTGAAGGGAAAAATCGAGTCAATCCTATTGATCTCGCAGGAGAATGAACATTTTTGTTGTCTTGTTTTACCCGCCCCATCTCCACTTCTTTTCAGATCTCGCTCCCATCATTTCTTCCCCACCTTCTTTTTCCCCTCTTACAGAGCAGCAGAGGCCGAAATGTCAGACACAGCACCTTGGTTTGCCCAAAAATCAAACACAAAGAGAGTTCTGACACCTCAGTCCTCTCAACAGCCCCAGATTAGGTGTCAGTGCCTAAAGAATTATTAAATTCTTAATTATTAAATTAACAAACCTGTGTGGACTAGGTCAGTTTATTCCAGCTGGGAAGCTCACCCTGAGTTTGTGAATTCCCAAGTTCAGGGGCCAGGACGGATTCAGGGTTTGACATTCTGGGG
This sequence comes from Oxylabes madagascariensis, assembly GCA_013400675.1. Lineage (NCBI taxonomy): Eukaryota > Metazoa > Chordata > Aves > Passeriformes > Timaliidae > Oxylabes > Oxylabes madagascariensis. The sequence continues at coordinate 6,818 of VYZR01000036.1, read as the reverse complement.
TTGAGCAGCTCCAGCTCAGCCCAGTGTTCTCACCTGGGTTTTTGTGGGATTTCTGCTTTCGCGGCAGGAAAGATCGTGTACATCAGGGAATAACAGAACATCTCTGGAGCAGCTGAGGTCCCCCAGCAGGGCAGAACCTCCAGAGGGACTCTGCGACATAAAAACAGCAAATAAACACGAGTGGAAATGAACACAGAGCTCTGCTTTGCTGGGAGGGCACGGCTTGTCTCCTGTACGGGTTCATCAGCCACACAGAGAGTAAATGCCAGGCTTGCTCCTGTATTTCCCAGCAGAATGACCCTATAAAGAAGATTCTCCTCAACTCCCCTCCTCCTGCCTCAGTTTGTTCCGTCCTTGGAAGTGTCCAAGGCCAGGTTGGACAGGGCTTGGAGCACCCTGGGGTGGTGGGAGGTGTCCCTGCCCATGGAACTGGGTGGGCTTTAAGGTTATAATTGTGTAGCCCTGATTTAATGCCTGAGATGTTTTGGTTTCTGGGAATTCTTTTCTCAGGTGATTTCCTGTGAACAAGAGAAATGTTTTTGTAACTGTACCGATGTTTATCCGTTCTTTCTCACAGGAGAGGTTTCTTGACGAACATCTGTTTTAACCAATGTGGTTGAAGAGGTTTGCCTTTGTTTCACCAATCTAATTGGTCTGAGTACAATGGTATAAAAGAGAAGGACATCTCAAAAATTAAGAATCATTTCACAGCCTTCTGATCGAGAGTCTGTGTCGTTGCTCATGTACAACAGCGATAATATTGGCCCTGTTCCTGCTGCTGGATGGGGTCAGGAGGTGACCCCAGGAGTGATTGACTGCAAAGGCGCAGCAGCAGATAAACCCTCCTCCAAACCACTTGTGAGAGTGGAGCCAAGGATTTATATTTAGAAATCCATTTACGTCTCCCCGTCTCGCTTAAAATGGAATTGATAATAATAATAATAATACCTGGCTGGGCTGTGCACTTAATGAAAAGCAGCGAATGGGAAAGTTAACAAATGTAAAAGTTGAATTTTTTATGGGAGCTTTGCTTTTCCAGTAAGCTTTTAAAGCCCTATTCTCATTGGAAGCAATCTACTGATACATTTAACAAATGTCAAGATGAAATGCTTCAGCAGAGATCAAAAGGAGCGAGGTTTTATTGTGCTGCTCTTGCAGCACTGATAGTCTGGATTGAACTTTCATTCCAAGGATCAATAGCTTTATTTGATCAAATATGGGGAGCTATCAAAGCCATCGGGCTCTACCTAAAGGACACTTCAGATTGAGCTGCCTCCCTCGAGAGCACTCGGGCTCTTCACTGCGGGCTTTGATATTTGCTCCTGTCCCTGCTTGTTTGGAAATTGGGTTTTAATTAATTAAAAAAAAAAAAAAAGAAAACGCGTTTGGGTTGTTGTCTGTTCCTGAGTACTCTCCACACTCCGTGGGGATCAAAGCCTCCCCGTGCCACCAAGGGAACAGTGCTGGTCCCGGGTTTGAAACCTGGTGGCTTTAGAAGGCTTCAGATCCCAAGGATTTCCCTAAAAGTGATGCAGTGAGGCTGGGAAGTTCAAAGGGCCCCGGAGGGGAGGACACCCCCGCCCCTTGTGCTGATGGCTGGGGAGGAGGAGAAGGGGTAGAGATGCCTCTCCTGAGCTGGAAACTCAACAATTTGACCCCAAAACTCCACAGTTTGCCCTCAAACCTCCCCCCAGCCTTCCCCTCCCTCCATCCCACCTCCACCAGAAATGATTAAGAGCTTTTTCTGGCGAACTTGGCATAAACGTTTGTGTTTATCAGCAGAAAATCTGGGGGTGTTAGAAGACTTAAATCCCAATGAATTCCCTAAAAGTGATGCAGTGAGGCTGGGAAGTTCAAAGGGACCCAGAGGGGAGCACAACCCTCATGCTGATGGAGGAGAAGAAGGGGCAGAGATGCCTCTCCCAAGCTGGAAACTCCACAATTTGGCCCCAAAACTCAACAATTTGCCCCCAAAACTCCACAGTTTGCCCTCAAACCTCCCCCTAGCCTTCCCCTCCCTCCATCCCACCTCCCCCATAAATCATTAAGAGCTTTTCCTGGTGAACTCAAAACAAACATTTGTGTTTATCGGCAGAAAATCTGGTGGCTTTAGGAGACTTAAATCCCAAGGAATTTCCTAGAAGTGCTGCAGGGAGGCTGGGAAGTTCACGGGGCCACTGGAAGGGAGGACACAACAACCCCTTGTACTGATGGCTGTGGAGAAGAAGAGGCAGAGATGCCTCACCCAGGTTGGAAACTCAACCATTTCCCCCTGATGTAATTTCCATTCCATGAATCCCCTAATTAGGGGTCTTTTCCTCTCAAAGTCCTGTACCAGGGTTTAAAAGATGAGTGGAACCTGCAGCTTCGGTCTTCAAAGGTGTTTATTCTGTTTCTTATCTCAAGGTCTGATAGCAGACCTAGTGCACTAAGAAAAATGCAGCTACAGGAACACAGAGAGTCCAAGGTAATTTTTAAAGGTTTTTAACTCAATTAACTCTTAAAATGTACTGTATTTACAGTTTCGTACCAATAACTACTGCCTATTCTAGACACGCAATTTCTACCTCAAATCCATTCTACCAATGTCTCTGTGCCACCCTCACAGCAGAAGATGGAGAAGAAGAAGAAGAAGAAGAAGAAGAAGAAGAAGAAGAAGATGAGACACAGCCCAAAATTCTCCATCTTGCTCCGATCTACTTCCATCCTAAAAACCCAAAACTACAAATTTTCAGCCTGTGACAAACTAAACTACTATTTATTTCAAATCTTTGTTGTTTTCAGTTCATCTCTGAGTGCTGGAAGTTTTTCCCATGGACTGAGGTCACAGGCAATGCTTTCCTGGGGTCCCAGCCAGGGTCTGGCACTCCCCAGGGCAGCTCGAGGGGTTTTCCACGTGCCCTGGACTCCAACATCCCCCCAGAACTCCCCCGAGCGTTCCCTTCCCTCCATCCCCACCCCCAGCATCAATGATTAAGAGCTTTTGGCTGGTGAACTCGGAACAAACATTTGTGTTTATCAGCAGAGCTGCCGAAAGAGGAAAGCGGTGGGAGCAGGTGGAGGTGGCGGGGGGAAAGAATTGGAAGGACATGGGGAGGAGAAGTAAAAAACACCGGAACTGAGCTTCCCCCCACACCCGAGAGCAGCTTGGCTAAAGGGGCGTTTCAGCTCCAATAAAAGGAATGGCAGAGGCTGCAGGAAGTGGAGAGGGCTGGGATGTGGTGGCAGGTCCTGGTGGGCGGGGAGGGGGCTCAGCAAAGCCCTCGGAGCATCTGTTCCCCTCTGGCAGCAGGCCCTGAGCCTGAAGGCTGATTCTGGTGACAAAAAACGTGCTTTAACTTCTCCTTCCCCTGGGTTTGGGAGTTCACCTGTGCCCAGGTGAGGATTTGTGTGGATGGAGGGGCAGGAGGATGAAGCACCTCTGCAGGGATGGGTGATAAGAGCCTGTCCTGCCGGCAGAGATGAAACCCCAGAGCCTCCCTGGGGGTTCAGCCCTGAATGCCAGCTCAGAGAGGTGCCAGCACCCCTAGAAGTGACATTACAGGCAGAAATGTGGCTTTTCTCCTTCCTCCTGTCCCATCTTTGCTGCTTTCTCGGCTTAATTCCAGCGCAGCCGGGTCAGGAAGGAGGCTGGGAACAGCCTGGAGAGGAAAACTCTGCTGTGCTGGTGGTGCCGGGGGCCCAAGAGGACGAAGATTTGAGGGAATATTTCAACAGTGCATTAAATCAGCCTGCAGTGAGCCTGGCTTTATTTCACTCATCGCAGCAGAGCTTGTTCGGATTTGTCCCAAACAAATCAACAGCCAAAGAAATGGCTCGGAATCACGAATATTTCAGGTGGGAAAAGAGCTCTGGGACCATCCCTGCCAGCCTCAGGGCAGGGATGGATGGGATATTGGGAAGGAATTCCTGGCTGGGAAGGTGGGGAGGGGCTGGGATGGAATTCCCAGAGGAGCTGTGGCTGCCCCTGGATCCCTGGAAGTGCCCAAGGCCAGCTTGGAGCGCCCTGGGACTGTGGGAGTTGTCCCTGCCCTGGCAGGGGTGGCACTGGATGGGCTTTGAGGTCCTTCCAACTCAAATTTGGAATCTGAGAAATTCCATTCCAGTATTCCATAAATATCCCCTATTTGAGCTCATACCTGCCCTGTGCAGGGGGTTGAGCCTGCTCAGTGGGGTCTGGAATTTGGGGACACTCGTGTGACTGTGGCAGATACAGGAAATTGGGGATAACCCCTCTCTTGCCTTGGCAGTCTGAGCGTCCCCTCAAATCCTCAGCCTCGAGCACAACAATCCACTGATAACGACAAAAATGCAAAGGATTGTTCTGGGCCAGCCACCCTGAGAGCAGGAATCGTTATTTCCTTAACCAGATTTAATAATTATGGGGGTAATTAAAGCCACTGAGCAATGGCTGCTGCTTTTCTCCAGCCTCTACATTTCAGAGGTGGGGGGAGGTCCTGCTGCTGATCAATTTTAGTGTTTTCCCTCTTTTTAGCTGCGCTGGAATCTGTATCCCTGCCTTTGCAGACACATCCTGGTCTTCCCTAATTAAACCCCCTGGGAGAGCAGCCGATTCCACAGGTGATTGTTTAAATACCTCCTAAAATTAGCAACTGTTGAAGAGAATCCTCTTTTTTTTCTAGGAAGACAACAGCAAACATGATCACACTAAATGGAAAACAGCACAACAGAGCACACGAGGTGGAATTCACTGCCTGAAGTGTCAGCACGTGCTCCAGGTCCTGTTTAGAGCCTCAAAATGGGAGCTAAACTGCTCAGAGGAGTAGTCTTGGATCTCTTTATGGGGATGAATTTCATCTCCCAGCAATGCCCGTCCTGACTGAAATAAATTGCTGGAGGGAGTTGCCGTGCCTGGAAGGAAACGTTCTGCAAGGGGGATGCAGAGATTTCTCTCCTGGCAGATTCAGTTCCATTCATCCCCTCCCAAGCACTGCAGGAAAAACGCTCTTGGTTTGCATATTCCAGCCCAAAAGAGCTGAGCAGTCAGAGCTGTGCTGGGAAGTGATGGAAAACCCGGATCCGGGCATTTGTTACTGCCTGCATCGCATTCCAGGACAGTGGAAATTAAACACCTCAGCTTAGTGGTCTCCCCTGACCATTAAAAGTCTCCTTCTCTCCGTTTGCTCTTCGTCATCCGGACGTTTTGTCTTTTATCTCTTGGAGGTGCCGTGAAAAATAAATTGTTTGTGAAAATCTCCAAAACAGAGAGCTGAGAGCCATAAAAAAAAACCCCGTGGAGGAGCTTTAATTGGATCCGGGGGGAAGGTTTGGGGGAATGTGCTGGAAATAAGGGGCAGGAGCTCTCAGAGAACAACCAAGGACCTGGAAAAGGGGTGGATGAGTGTTGAGTAAGTGAGGACAACCTGCCCCAGGCATCATGGATCCGGCCCTGGTGAGGGGAAGGAAGGAAGGAAGGAAATAGGGAAATAATCAGGAAAAACAGAATTTCTCTGTTTTGGAGGTCAGGGTGTCCTGAAACTGTGGCTGCCCCATCTCTGGGAGTGCCCAAGGCCAGGCTGGACAGGGCTTGGAACTCCCTGGGATAGGGGAAGGTGTCCAAGGGTTGGAATTAAAAGATCTTTAAGGTCCTTTCCCACCCAATTCCATAATTCCATGATACAGCCAGTCTCTATTTCCCAGCTTTCAGTTCTTTGTCTCCAAAATTGACTTTTCATTGCAAAATTACCCCTTTGAGGATGTACTTTGCCAGAACAACACTTCTGATGGTGGGACCTGTCCTTTCCTCCCTTCCAGGCTCACTGTTGGCTCCTGGAAGGGTTTTTATGGGGTTGGAGTTATTGGGGTTCATCAATCAAACCTGAAAGGAATTATGGATGGGAGCTGTGCTGATTCCAAAACAAATCCCTGAGTTGGGGTGTGAAATCCCAGAGCCCCGAGCTGAAATCCCAGACCCCCGAGCTGAAATCCCAGATCCCATGTAAAGCTCCCCATCCCTGTTGTTGGTGGGTTGTTCTTAAGGGATTTTCAAAATCATTGGTTTTTAAATTCCAGTATTTATGCTTTTGTAGGTATTTTGTCTGTTGGATCGAGAACACAAAAATGTCATTTCCAAAATTTCCTTCCTTCGGAGGAATTGAAAATCCTAAATCTTCCTTCAGTCCCTGAAGCCTTGGCAATGTTTTTCTCCCACTCAGCTGAGCAGGAGGGCTGATTCCACAATGTTTAACGAAAAAGAAAATGGCATTTCAGGCTTTGCTGATGCAACACTGCATGGAGTTGTCACTTCCCTGCTCCCTGCAAACAACCTGGGATAAAACACCCGGAATCTGGGAGCTGCAAATGGAAAATTCTCCTGGCTCCAACCCACTTCCCTTTGTTGCATCAGCAGGAGGAGTATTTCTGGGGGAGGCAGAGTGACAGGTTGGCATCGCTGCCCAGGCACGTGACTCCTGATTTGCCTTCCGATGCATTCCACGGAGTCTGGGGGTGTCAAAATAAAGGAAAATAATCCCGAGCAGCTCGGCTGCGAGGCAGCTGATTGGTGCTGTCAGTTGGTGCAACTGCTCCGGGTGGATCCGCTGGTCCTGGAGCTGAGAGGAGCCAGAATCCCACATTCCATGGCAGTTCCAGCTGTCGGATCAAAGGAGCGTCCCGTCAGTTCCGATTTGCTGCCGCTTTCCCGGAGTTTTCAAGGGCTGAACCCTCCACCATCCCTCTCCAGGTGATGCCTTGAGTTTTAGCTCTCATGTATTTCAGACTCTGTGCTGCCCAGGGATGCAGTTCTGAGCCTCACATTCAGTGTCACTCAACTCCTCACAGGGCAGGGAGACAAAACA
>VYZR01000025.1:1279-15082 GCA_013400675.1 Oxylabes madagascariensis | reverse complement strand
AATGAAAAGCAGTCTTCAAAGATTCTGCTACTGAACCAGACCTGTATTTCTCTATACTACTTCATTATTTTAGAGTCATAAATATCTCATTCTCTGCATAGAATAACTGCTTCTTACTGCTATCTATATAAAACTATGGTCATACAATAAAAAGATAAACAAAGGCAAAATAAATTAGCCACAGACACCTGGTCTTTTAGAGAAATTGCTGTTACAACTAAACCAAGCAAAACAAAGCTGCTGTCAGGTCAAGAAAAGTTCAAAGAGAGCACGCTTGGCAAGCATCTGTTCCAAGGCCTTGCAAATTCAGCACAATCCTGTGGCCTTTTATCAGAAATGGCAATACTGCATTTCAAGTCCACATGGTTGCAGTGATCACCTACTTTTCACAGTTCTGTTCTGATGTAGAAAGAAATACAAAATTCTTAACACTCTGCCCTCTCTGTTTACCAAGTGCTGACATTGTTCTTGTATTTCTGGCCATAGACTGCTTTTCATTCTCTATCAACAAAACTGATGAATTATTTAAAGAGCTTTTATTAAATAATCAATGTTAATCAACCAGTAGGTGGAGCACAAAGCTTGTGCATATGTTGAAAATAAAGTATTACGGAAAGAACAATAGATTGGGAATAGATTGGAAACTGCTATAGATTTCCTTCTCCAGTTTCAACAGATGGATTAGCTATTTCAGCATTCAAAATGCTGAACCAATGTAAGGTTTATTTTAAAATGCACATAGACAATTGCATTTCCAGAATGAAACAGCTATCTGCAGACAGTAATAGCACAGTAAAATGGGACACATATTTTGCACGGAGCAGTAACAGCACGAAGTCTATAGTCCACAGCAAAATTGACGGTATTTAGAAAACAGTGTGTTATGGAAACATAAAATATGATATCCTATTCATTTGCATCAAGTATGTGCTTAGTCAGTAGCTCTTATTTCCAGAATACTGTTATTTAAACAAAATATCTGCCAGCTACTGCCCCAGAGAATATTTGATTCTTAATCTGATCTTGAAATTGCAACTTCATGTATCAGTGAGACAATAAAGAAATTACTTTCTTGATATTCAGGCAACTTGTATACACTGTAGGCTAAAGTTTTTTTGCTGAGTTGAAGTACTGTTGTTAACACAAAACTAAGGAGCTTGGTCAGTACAAGAGATGCAAAGAAACAGATGACATCAGGGGGTTTGAAGAAGATCTGTGATTTAAGTTAGTGAGACTTTTATTTCCAAAGCTATCCTTGCTCTTTCTGAGCAAGTGATGTTTTTGTCTTTTACTACTAAACCAATTGAGTACAGTTTGTAGAAGATGAGTATTTTTAATGCTGAAGGTGCTGCATTTTATAAATATTGACAACAAATCATCAGTAGACTGTCAGGGAAAATTTCATTACAAGTTCATATAGAAAACGTTGAAAACAGAAGACAATCTGCAAGAACGTTGCATATGAATATGCAGGTCTCATTAGCTTAAAAAGTGCTTTGGTACAACCTTGTTTAAAAGAGGTCTGCTGGTGGTTCCTGAAAAAAAACCACAAAGAAAAACCCACAGAAATGTTTTCCTCCACAAAGCAATATGAAGAGAATGAACCCAAATGACACAAGATTAAAGAGAGAGCAGAAACTCTCCTGCATCTCCACTAGAGCTTCTTTCTAAAGGAAATTCACTGCTTTTACTTTTTTAGTAGAAAATTTATAAACTTAAGGTTTACAGTAAGTTTGGTTAAGCTTGATCAACTTCATAAAATTCTACAAAGAAATGACAGTCCTGTAGATGAGAGGAAAGCAGTAGATATTGTCTATTTGGACTTTACTGGCTGCTGGTACTGTTTCCCCTATGATCACATAAATGAGATGCTGCTGTACAGGCTGAATTAGCAGAGAGTGAGGTGGAATGTAAATGGTCTGAATGGTCAGGCCCAAAGGGTGGTGATTAGTGACAGAAAGTCCTAATGGAGGCCAGTACATAGTGGTGAACCCTAGAAGTCAGTACCGGGCCAAATCCTCCTTAACATCTTCATTAAACATAGAAACATAGAACCATTCAGGTTAGAAAAGACCTCTAGGATCATCAGCTCCAACAACAAATGCAACATGGCCAAGTCCACCACTAAATCATGTCTTGAAGTATACCACTTGACACCACTCCGATGGGCGGCCTTTTCCAATGCTTGACAACCTCCTCGTGAACAAAATTTTCCTGGTATCCAATGTAAACCTCCCGTGGTGCAATCTGAGGCCATTTCCTCTCATGCTGTAGCACTTGTTACTCGAGAGAAGGGACCAATTTTGCAGCAAAGAAGGTCAATGGTATCCTGAACTGCACTAGGCAAGGCTTAGCCAGCATGTAGAGGGAAGCGATCCTTCCCCCCTGCTCAGCACTAGACAGGCCACAGCTGAAGGACCGTGTCCAGCTCTAGGCTCCTCAGCACAAGAGAGACACGGACAGACTGGACACAGTCCAATGAAGGGCCACAGANCTCCAACAACAAATGCAACATGGCCAAGTCCACCACTAAATCATGTCTTGAAGTATACCACTTGACACCACTCCGATGGGCGGCCTTTTCCAATGCTTGACAACCTCCTCGTGAACAAAATTTTCCTGGTATCCAATGTAAACCTCCCGTGGTGCAATCTGAGGCCATTTCCTCTCATGCTGTAGCACTTGTTACTCGAGAGAAGGGACCAATTTTGCAGCAAAGAAGGTCAATGGTATCCTGAACTGCACTAGGCAAGGCTTAGCCAGCATGTAGAGGGAAGCGATCCTTCCCCCCTGCTCAGCACTAGACAGGCCACAGCTGAAGGACCGTGTCCAGCTCTAGGCTCCTCAGCACAAGAGAGACACGGACAGACTGGACACAGTCCAATGAAGGGCCACAGAGATGATTAAGAGACTGGAGAATCTAGGAGAAAAGGCTGAAAGATCTGGGACTGTTCAGCCTAGAGAAGAGAAGGCTCAAAGGAATCTTATTAATGTCTATAAATACCAGGAAGGAAAATGCAAAGAGGAGAGAGCCAAGCTGCCTTCAGTGATGCCTGCTGACAGGACCAAACTGAAACACAGAAGTTTCCTTTGGAATATCTGGAAATATTTTCTTTTTGGTAAGGATGACAGCATTGACACAGATTGCCCTGCAAGGTTGTGGAGCCTCCATTCATGAAGAAGCTCAAAAGCTATTTCTGGGCAACCCCTCTAGGTGGCCCTTCCTGAATGGAGGTGTTCAATGAGAAGACTTCAGGAGGTCCCTTCCAACCTCAACCATTCTATGTGAAGTTTAGAGGTAGAAAGTGGGCTGTCACAATTCACAGTGCACTAGTTCCTACTCTCCATATAAAAAATGCAAAAGATACAGAAAAAAATCTCTTGAAATCATACACTAGCAGTGCCAAGAATAACTCCTGATACATGCCTGTAAGCCCTGGCAGGGAGAATTTTGGGTGCTGCCAGGTGAGAATGTGGAGCTTAAGAATGTCGCGCTACCCTTGAGAAACCATCATCGTTTCTAACACCTTTACATGTGTAAGAAAGCTAATGGAACTTGGCTCATAGACTTGAGACATGACTTGAGGGTTGGTCAATCAATTCCTACCTGCATAAATGCCAGGAAAAAATATTTAGATTCAAGGAACTCTCTTTTCAAATTACTTTCCTGCATGTATGCAGTGACCCTTAATTTTCAATTATATATGTCACAGCATATAACATTGTTTGCACTTATTACCTTTCTAACATTAAACAACTCACTCCTTTTCAGTTATTAGGAGAAAACTTGTTACCACAGACTTCCATTTGAACTGCTTATTGTGCTAATAATTATGCCATTCTCAACTATCACGAATTGAAATTACTTCATTTAATGAATACCATACCTAAATTTTTAAGTGGCTCACCTGAGTAACTTGAATTTATACTGTGTTTCTTAAGGCTGCAATGAAATACATATGGAAATGTATTTATGTATCCAGGAGTATTACTTTAACTACACCAGCCTGTCAAAAATATGCAGGCTGTCTGGTATTTGCTTTTACATTAGAGTATAATATTTCAAGACCAGTAATACAATAAACAGTGTTCATCTGAGATGTGTAGCATTACAGTGGTTCTGTTCCAGAAAATGAAATTATGTATTTAATTTTTCAACTGAGACTCAGTTTATTATCTGCAAAGGTTGTGGGTCGCACTCCATCTTTAATTACTTGCAGGTGATTATATCTCCTCTTCCATTTTTCGTTATATTTCAAAACATAAGTTGATAGCACTGTCAGGCTGAAATGGCAATTTAAACAATATATACCACCTCTCTTATGAGTTATGAACATACGCCAGTAAGTAAACATTGTACAACAGAAGTCATCTGATAGGGGAATTGTGGGGCACAAGCATCAACGAGTTAACAAGAGGCAGAGGAAGCTGATCTGAGGCTGGGCGCTTGCAAGGAGGAACCCATCTGCCTCTCCAGTACACACAGCTGAGCCCCCTGTATGTGTGAGCACCACCTCAGTACAAGGGAAAAGACCTCTATGCCCATTAAACTACTTACAGCACTTCACTGAGACATTTCAGTGCATAATTTACTTAATCCATTTGTCACAGAGTATTTCATGGCTTTGCATTCTCATGTATGCAAAAGACAGACTATGCAAAGCTCTGTTTAAAATGTCAGTACAAAATAACTTTATTATAGGTATAATCCTGTACAAGAAAAATGTTGCTTTGTGTTTATTGGGAAGTGGGAGCACAAAGCTTCACCACGAAGGGGAGGCTGTGCAGCTGTTACGCCATGCAGACAGAAAAGCACACACTTCAGAAGGCAACAACTGCCTTCTGCTGACCCACGCTGTACAGCTGAGTGCATTTTTCATACCTCCATTGAAGCTAATAAAACCCAGAACACTTAGAAATGCAGATGAGAGCCACAAGAAGAAAGTGCTACTTCCCTTTAGTTTATATGAGATGTGACTACAGTGAGTTTCCAAAAATTAGCGAATAAATCAAAATGTTGCCCTTTTTATATTTTATTTGTCCTATAGCAAGGAACTGGATTGGTGAAACTTTTCAGCTTAGATTCCTCTAGGCCAAAGCAGGGAGCTATTTATCAAAGTGAACATGAAAATAGTAGAGCTATATTTATCTGTCTCAAAGTTTTGACTCTTTTTGCTTTGGTTTTCTCTTTTTTTTACAATCCTCCATTAAAGGAACCCTAGTTACTCGCCTTCTTCTTCTGTTTGTCTCCATCGAATATTTCATTGCCTTGCTCCGATGCATTTTTTGATCCTCTTTCAACGCCCGACGTTCTTCTTGTAAATCCTGTTCAAAATTAAATATTAAATCTCTACCCCTAAGACTGTGTTAAGGACAATAGAAACTGGATGGAACAGCTCATTAAAAGATGTAACAGCCTGTGTGATTGACTTTATATAGAGTAGGTCCCATAATTGTTATAGTCACAACTAACTTTATGGTCATCCAGAAAAAAAGCGTAATAGTATTTTACTTTTTAAAGGAGTTTTAGAAGAGGCTTTGCACTCATCTTTCATGATACCACTAGCTGAAAAATCCCACCTTTATTATGTTCATTTGAAGGCACATTTTGTGTAGTTATCTAAACCTGTAATATAAGGATGCAGGTATGCCAGGGAAAATGTTAAATAGTAAACAATCCCCCCCCACATCCTAAAGCATTAGTTGTTTACACTGAAATTGATTAACATCACTAAATAAAAGCTCTCCACACAGCCAGATCAGTCCTGCATTACGCCAGTAATTATTTAAGTAGCGCTGTGCAGGCAGATCTTAAGAGTCTGTGTCAGTAGTTCTTACCACTAAATTTCAAAAAACCAAGAACCCACAAGTTAGGACGGAAAACACTATTCCTAGCGCCATAATCTCCCAGAAGAGGGAAAACAAGAAAACTCTTGTTTTCGTTGCTTGAGAAGTCCACTTTCCCACGGCAGTTTAAAACCCGCAATGAACAAGTTTTAATTTGAAGACACCCCTGAGGCGGTCCCTGACCGCGGGGCAGGGCGGAGGCTGGGACATCGCCGCCCCGGCCCCGCCACCGCCCCACACGGGCCCCACGCAGCCCCGCGACCCCGGCCCCCGTTCGCGGGGCTTGGCCGGCCGCGAGAAGCGCCCTTTCCCGGCGGTCGGGGACCCTCTCAGGAAGGATACACAGGGACGCTCTGCCGCCCTCCGGCGCGGTCCTGCGCGGCCTTCCCGCCGGGCTCCATGCAGCGCCCGGGTCAGCGCCGGGCCCCGCCGCGCTGCTCTGCGCCTCCTGCGCGGCCTCGTAGCAACCGGCGACGCCGCTTCCTTCGCAACGGGGCGGGGCCGCGGCGCCCGGGGAGCGGGTTTGGCTGGAGCGGCCTTTGCTGGCTTGGAGGCGGGCGGAGGGGCCCGGGCGGGCCCGGCCCCGCCTCGCCCGGCGGGTCCTTGTCGTGCCCGTGCCAGGGTGGGAGCCACGCCTGGGAGTCTCTCCGCACTCTCCCCGCGGGCCCGTCCCGTCCGGGCCGGCGGTGCCGGGGACGGTGCTTGGCTCTCACTGGGCTCTCCATGCTCTGCTGCGCTATGAACTGCGGGATGACCTTTGAAAGCCCCACACGCAGCCGGGGGCCGAGCGCTCTCGTGGGCAAACACCGCCCCGCCCCGCGTGCGGGTTTGCAGAGCTCTGCGGGTGCCTCTTCGGCCTGTTGAAGACCTGGAGTTAACATCATAAACTTTTCTTTTTTTTTTTTTCTTTTTTTTTTTTTTTTTTTTTTTTTTTTTTTGCCACAGGGTGCAGAAATAACGACAATAGCAACGACAACAACAACCACCAAAAGATTTTTTTGTGCATCAGTCCATAAATACAGTTACACAAAAAAACCCAAAGAAACAAACCCACAACACCCGCCCCCCCCCCGTTTGTTTTTAAGACTGCAAAAGGTTGTGGTTTTTTGTTTGGTTGGTTGGTTTTTTTGTTTTGTTTTGTTTTGTTTTTTTGGTTTTTTTTGTTTGTTTGTTTTTTTGTTTGTTTTTGGGTTTTTGTTTGTTTTTGTTTTTGTTTTTTGTTTGTTTGTTTGTTTTTGGTTTTTTGGTTTTTTTTTGTTTTTTTTTTTAAGCAAAGCAGGGTGTGTTGGGTTATTGCCCTGCCTTGGATGAGCTGTCAGCAATAGGCTAAATGCCTTGGTGATTTCCTGGCGAGACATTTCTTGGCTGGTGTATTTGAGCTTAAACCAATTCGTCCTTTTTTTTTTTTTTTCGGCATGCAGCTGTTATATATCTTTGACTAGGAAGGTAAAAATAGTACTCTGCATTTGTAAAATACTTTTCTCCACAGACCCCTCCCCCATATTTGTAGCACAGTTTGGGAAGTGGCGTTGCTGTTACCATTTTACAGTCAAGACCAGCGGTGGTCAGGTTGCCAAATGTGTTAAATATTTAGAGTATCCCAGTTACTAAAGCTGACAAGATGACCCTAAAATGAAACTGTAGTTCAGAAAAGCAACCCCAAATGCAGCACTTCTTTGCCCCGTCTGCTCTGTTGTGTTGCAGAAGGGGGAGAAGCGGTTGTCAATTTACCACTGTGTGCTTTCAACCCACATACACATTTAAAATCCCAATTTTGCCTGATAAAATGTGCTGTTTCATTTAGGATGCAGTAGAAGGCTTCATCAGGATGGAGAACTGAGGCACCCAAGCAGAACTGAGGCAGAGCTGGGAAACTGCACAATTTGTGCCCATGTCACACCTAGGAAGATTGAAGATCATGGTCAACTCATGCCACTGACAGAATTTGATTTTCCTTAGATTTACTGAAAATTTTGATCTAACACAACACAACTTGCAGCTTCACCTTAAGATACCTTATGAGATTCAGAACTATGTATAGTGTTTATATATATTTCTGTCTTTCTCTTCTTTTGACTTTTTATTAAGTCTTCATAGTCCTCCTTTATGGTTATTGGATAATTTCTCCCCATGAGTAACCTCTCATCTTTCAGACTGTGGGACAAGAAGGTGACAAGCTGAGGGCCATGTAATTCAGAAGTATATGGTTATTCTGGGGCAGCAAGAAACCTGATCTTAACTAGTTACAGAATGGAAAGTCCTGCTGTGGTAGATGGTTTGAAAGAAGTTTCATAAATTTTATTTTGGGCTGGATACTGATATTCCAGTGAAGGATAAAGATCAGCACTTAAAACTTCGTGGGATGGATTCTGAATTTATTACAAGTCTTATTTGAAGGCTGGAGCATAGCTGTGCTGCTGCAGAAACTTATTTTTCTTTCCTTCTTGTTGCAGTGGAGGATTAATCTGCTGATGTTCTATAGTTTTTCTCCAAGCGTGTAGGCAACTGCATGGGAGAAGTTAATGACTTGACTATTTTAACCATTCCTGCCTGAAATTTGTCACTCTGTCTATTTATGTGCATAGAAAGAGGAAGAAAAACTGCTCATTCGCCCTTAATGTGATCTATAGAGAGCCATGGAAATCTTTTCACCTTCTTCCTGAGACTGAACTAATGACCACAACCTGCATCTTCTTGAGAGAGCATCAACTGATGCACCAATTAAGCCCTAGCAAGTCTCATATTGGAAAACTATTACGTACTATGCGGTACTTAAGAAAAAATCAAAAATTTGATTTTGAGAGATACAAAAGAACCAAAGTTGTTCAGAATTCCACAGGCAGTTGAATATACTCCTCTCAGTTACAGGTTCTTAGTACCATTTAGCTATTAATTTTTAAAGAAAACATTGGATTAAAAAGTGTATTAATCCCCACTCCCAACAAATGTTGTTGCTCCCAACAAATCTTAGGTGGAGATGAACCACATTATCAAGACAAATTTGGAACATTGCCTTGTTGTACCAGTGTAAGGTGCAGTTGAACAGGGTATTCTGAAGATCCTTTAGACAGTGTATTTCCCAGTGGTACATTGTAAGCTGAGGTTTCATTCATCCAGCCAAATCACAAACAATTTAAATTCTCTAATGTGTCTAAATTCTCTAAATATGTTCGACCTTTATGAACTTTTTTTGGGGCTAGACTATCAGATCCCCTTTAAAATAGAAAAGCAGTGGAATTGAATGTGTGAAATCTGTAAGTCCCTCATAGTTTTAATTAAGCTTCTGTGGACTACATTTAATTTTCTTCTTTTTCTGCCATTCTCTTGTACTTTGACTTTTTTCAGGGATAAAAATCATTGTTTTGAATGATAGTCCCAGTATACCTGTGTTACAATGGATGGGCTACCAGGGAGACCAAAATACTGCTATTATTCTCCTGGTAAAAGATTTTCTATATAATACAAAGTACTAACTTAAAATAATGTTTTTTCAGTTTTCTATTTTGAACTTACTTTGATGACATATTCCAAAATTACCTCCACAGTATGTTCTAGTGCACTACCACCACAACAATACAGACTTCTTAATTTTAATGATAAAAAACTTGGTAAAAATTTGAAAACATCAACTAATACTAGTTTTTCTTTCAAGTAGCCCAGAACACTCATGCCAAATATACACAAATACTCAATAATAGCATATAAGAAAATCTATCAGAGTTTATCACAATGAAAATATATATGTTTGATGTGTCATGTAGAAGTGATAAGCAGTAATTTTCCTCAGGATGCAAGCACTAATATATAAAATCTTCTCTGCATTTGAAATGTGGTTTATTAAATCCAGGCAGTAAAGGAGTGATGCGTTGGCTGCCCTTTGTGCTGTAGACATTCCCAAATAGTTAGATCAGGCCTTCATAGTGTACAATTCTTTCCACAGAAATTTGAAACCTATCAAAACATTTGCATTTCTTCAAGTAAAAGATGAACCACCACTTTAGTGTAACTTCATTTATTTGTCTTAATATTTTTTTGTTTGGTTTAGGAGAGACTGTCATAAATAATGGCAAACCTTGTTCACCTAAGGTAAGATTTTCTATTACTTTGTTTAGACAAGATAATGAATGTAACTGAATGATTTCTCAGAAAAGTGACAGATGTTTTAAAAATATGGATTGCCTTATTCAAGATAGTTAGGAAAATACAGAAGAATCAGGTATTTTCAGATAGAGAAAAGAAACTACGTTGAAATTGTAAGAATTCAGTATATTAGAACATTTTTGTGTTAATGTCCTGTATCACAGCTCAGATGTTATGTCATATTTTTAATCTCATCTGCATGACTTTAAATGCAGAGTAAGTATTGTTTTTGGCAGAGTTTTTGCTTGAATTGCTGAGATCAGACTTAATTGCTTGTTTCGTGTTGGCTTTTGTTAAAGATAAATATTGATTAAAAATATTTGCTTAACAGTGTTTAATTGAACATCTGGTGAGTAGCTGTGATAGCCCTGGAACAAGCCATACTTTCAAGTGTTCTATTTATAAGTTTCTAGAGATCTGTTTATAACTCTTACATAATTTTTCTTCATTTATTTTGTGCTTATTTCAAAATTAAAGAAACATCCTCTTTTACTTCTCTACCATTTTCCAGGCACAAAATGCAATTATACTAGTAATTCAGAAACCGTTTTTTGTAAAATTTCTTTGTTAACAGTTTTTTAAAATTTTTGCTTTCACTTTTTTAAGAGCAGAAATCAGGGAAAAAACCCTGTTCAGTGTCTGCTGGTGTAGTACCAATTTCAGAGAGAAAAAACTGGAGCAGGAAAGAACAACTATGTTGAAGAAGATGTATCCAAGTCTAAATAAGTTTTGTTTTTCATTAAATCTTGACATTTCTAAGGATTCTATTTACATTTGAAAACACAATATATGAACATAATACAAATGATTTGCTGAGATTATGAAATCATCAAACAAAGACTCATACAAAAATATGTTGCTTAGTCTTTTGACAATAACACATATTTTGGGAATTACTTTTAGTAATTTCTCTAAGTGATGATTCAGAGGCATTCCCTTACTTTATGTCATATGGCATCATGGAAGAAAAACTATTAAATATGAAAATATAATTTCAAAATAACAGTAATAGGTGAAACTATTTTTATTAATGCTATTGTTACTATTTCAGATAATTGTGTGCCCATGAATACTGTCCCTTTATTCTTTCCCCTATAAGAACATTTTAAATATTTTTTTTTAATGTTAAATTGGTCTGCAAATCTTCTCACGACTGCTTGCGTGCATAAGTCAAAAACTTATGCAAGTATTTCCCTGATCAGCATCTAAATACTGAATTTAGGGATTTTCAAGAGTAAAAGTATTTTGCTAATATCTGGTAAATCCAAAAGCCTGCTCCTTTCTAGTGAAAATAAATTTCTTAGTATTTGAGATGTCTGTTGGGTGGAGTGATTCCTAAAATGCAGCATTTGCAAATTCTTGCAAACCACTTACAGTGCTCACAAGTAGAATACTGTCACTGTTGGGCATCAAACAGCGACATAGATTCTCAATCAGAAGGCTAGAAAAGGTGAACTTTTATTTTTGAGATGTGACTCTCTTATAGTATTTTACACAGACCAATTTGATTGGTGAAACAAAGGCAAACCTCTTCAATCACATTGGTCAAAACAGATGTTCATCAAGAAACCTCTCCTGTGAGAAAGAATAGATAAACATAGGTACAGTTACAAAAACATTTCTCTTGTTTACAGAAAGTTTCCTGGGAAAGGAATTTCCCAAAAATCAAAACATTAAACCAGGGCTACAGAATACCTCACCAGAAATGGTGGTGGTATTTTTTTAATTTATACAGGTTATTCTTTACCTCTGACACTACTTTTTTCTTGTGAGGCATGGCTAAGCAGAGAACATCTGATCAGTTTTGGTCTCACCTCTGTCAATTATCGTTTGATACAGCTTTTAAAAAACAGGTTTTGAAGGAAGTCCTGTGAAGCAATCTACTTCATTTTGACAGACTGAGCTATTTTATGTGTGCTTTATGTTCAATTTATTTCCCCCTCCATTGTTTGGTACAACAGGACACAAGGAATGTTGGAGCTGTGGAGGAACCACTCCAAGCAGAAGAGAAAAACAAATCTGCAGATATTTCAAAACAAAAAGAACAATGCCTTGTACCATGTGATGCTCAAGCTAAAATTTTACGAGAGGACAAACATTATATGTGCAGTATGTATTCATAAAGAATACTTTTAGTGATGAGCTATGCAGTGCCATGCTATGCAATCCTCTCCTCTCCTCTGCTACGCTATGCTGTGCAAGTTTATTTTTTAATCTTCTTGAGCACACATGACAACCTTGTGACCCTGCTGCCCAAACTGTGTATTGCCCAGAAAATCTGGGGTACCCTGTTTTTGGGATGCGGCTGGTGTGACGAGGTACAATCATTGGTGAAGACAGGCAAATCCAAGCAGCCGCACATCCCACCTAGATCTGTTACCCTCTGAATGTCAGTATCTCTCTCAATTAGAGAGGAAGAGAATGATGTCTGTTCCTCATTGAAATGTCATAGCTGGATGTGGGGGTGTAAATGGGAGGTAGTCAATTAGTTAGTTAGTTAGTCAGTCACATGTGTAAAATAAATGTGTACTTTTATAGAGGCTTACACAGGATATTCTCTATTCACTACCTTGACAAACTACACAGCAAATCATACAATCAGCCTTCAAAAATAATTGTGTAAATTCTTGGCTGGAGCGGCCACATATGATTTTTAAATATATATTATTAATTATATGCCATTATGATGATGATCATGATTTTTAGCATCAGGGCAAAAACCAGGAGTAGTACAATGAATGAGCAAACGTAAGGTGACAAGAAACCTTATGTATATCTGTCTTTCATCATATGCATTTATATTTCTGTGATATCCATTAACTGGTTGTCCAGTTTACCCAAGGATAAGATTAATTTCTTCTTCTAAACATGAGAAAAGCCATCACTTCTTAAGATGTCTTTACTGCAATCAGAAAATCTGAAGTTTTTAACTCCTTTGGCTTTAATCTGTGGTCTCTGTATTGCTTTCATTTCACTTCTAGGTGCTGTAAGGTAAAACACCTTCCGTATTCGCTTAATGTCATAAATAAGTATGTTGTCATTTAGTTGAGGATATTTCTAGAGTTATGAAAACAAAGTGGATGAACATATTTCTTTTGAAGGAAATTTGCAGAACTCTCTTGCTGAATATGCCAGAAGTACAAAAAAACTGGTAAGAGACATGATGGATGATCAACAGTCTTCACTGGATTATCTTTCTAATCAGGTACTTTTTTTTCTTTTTTATAAAGATTTGTATTTGTTATTTCTCACAGCAGGTGTTGTCTTTCTGAGGAAAAATAGGGCTCATTAAACCATTAAATTGTCATCAAACCAGTAAGATTAGAGTGTCTTATCACCAGTCCTTGTACCTCTGGTAGGGTGTGAGTTCCATTTCTATGAGGAGTGGTAAGCACCCAGTTTCACAACTTAGTGTAATACATTGCAGTAGGGAAAGTGGAGGACCATTCCTTCACATTGGTACAAATCACTACACATCACAAAAATTAACTTCAGATTATGTTTACTAGGGGTCAGAAAAAAATCTTTAAAATGTAAAATTTCTCATTGCAACCTAATTAAAGATCTTTTATTTGAATTTGCAGGTAAATGAACTCATGAACAAACTTGTTCATTTGAACACAGTAATTTTGAGAAAACATCTGGATCCACTTCCTTATAAAGTAGTTCAATCTCATGGTAAGTATTTTTCAGATGTAGTCTTGACACCTTCCCGTTTTATCTTTCTTTGTACCTTGAAAAGGAGCTAATTAAAGGAACAGTAAGCAATTGTAACATTGACATTTATCCCGTGTTCGTAACATATAAACTCTGGAA
>VYZR01000024.1:34005-55548 GCA_013400675.1 Oxylabes madagascariensis | reverse complement strand
TTCCATCCTAACAGGCATGCTTGAGGCGCCTAACCATACTTAGAAAATAAAAAAGGAACAAACTTCGCTTAACCATGAAAGGAGTAGGAAGGGAATCTGTTGCTGCTGTTATTACCTCCACACTCCTTGATCTAATTTGGACTTTGATGCTGATGTGGTGGCAACCTACCTGGTTTCTATTGCACTTAGAGAAATGCGTTAAAGCATCTGAAATGGTCTTTGTAATTTTTACTTTATTTTTAAAAGGGGTAAAGCATAGATTTGAGGGTGTACTTGTAATATTTCTCCAATATTCATAATTATCTGATGAGGGGTAACACATTGCTTCTACAATGCACATGTTGAAGGCTTTTTCTAAAATGGTTAGTTTTTTACTGGGGATCCAGTGCTCCTGGCCTGAGTTTCATGTTCATATGTATATGAATAATCACCTGTGGAAGGTACTGGCAGGTATCAGAGCTGTAACAGCTCACAGGTAACACATTCTGGATGTGCTCCACATCCAGAATCTTGGTTTTTCCCTCTCTTTGTGTTGGACTTGGATTTCCCAGCACATCTGATGTACAGTCAGAACATGGACTTCTTTGTTTTCAGCTGAGCCCAGCTGAATTATTAAGGGCATTGTTAAGGCAGTGGCTAAGGGCAGTCCTCATTTAGAATAAGACATTGGAAATTCCATGTACGTTCTTTATATGGAAATGTTTATACAATATAAACTTCTGCTTAGGAAAGCAACTCTTTTTCATCTGGACAGTCTCTCCATACAATGCATCATGCCAGACAATAGATGAAGTGTTTTAATGGTGGTAAACAGTGTGTGTGTGCATGTATATACATATTAAAAATATATATTTATATATATTCAACAGCATGTGAAATGTCCTTTCATTTCCTGCCTTTTAAGGGGAGATTGCATCGCAGAGCTACCTACCCTCAGTAGGACGTGGAGCTCCCACACTTGAATGCCTCAGAGCTCATTTTCCTGAAATGGGAGGGAGACAAATTACCTACATGTTATAATGGACAAATCAATCCCTTAGAAGTTGTAATTAAAATTCTGCCACATCGTGCAAAAATTACAGGGAAATCACTTTGAAATTATAATAGCATGTGTAGTAGCTGTTTAAAATACAGCCACTATTCATAAATTCCTGAAGACAATATTCATCTAAAGTCTAAACTTTTGCATGGTCTCTGTGTAGCAGAAGAGACACAGTGTTTCCCAAAATAATTTTTACTACTTCAAATGACTGCAAATAAAAATTGCAAACATTTTTGCTGTTCCTGCTTTGCCCACGTGTGCTCAAAAAAAATCTATTCTAAAACTATCTGTTGTACAGCTGCTTTTAGGGATGAAAGGAGGGCAACGGCAGCAAACAGAATGCTCTTTCTGTCATATTTAAAATTGTGATGTAAATAATTTAGTTTAGATGATGTTCCAATATTTTCCTCTCATTTTAAAGGAGAAATGGTAGCAGCACATCCCCTTACCTACCACAGGCACTGTCTAAATGTGGCTTCTTTTTATTTAAATGTCAAGTATCCAGCTCTCCATTTCCCAATTACTGCCTTTCTGCACTTCATATCACTGATGGACCAGCTACTACAGATACCATGGACCAGCTACAGATACCATGCAAACCTTCACTAAATCTGTGCACTATACACTGACTCGAGCACTTGGACCAGCTCCTGCAGCTCAGGTATGGATGAAAAAAACACACTAAAGTTATTTGGAATGAGTAAGTGCCAAAGTATCACTGACTTTGTCTGGAATTGGTATCTGCTTAAGGCTTTCCCTCAAATAGAAACGCTTTTCCCAAACAATAAAAGTTGTTAATTAAGGAGCAGCAATATCTTATCGCAGAATGGTTTGGATTGGAAGGCGCCACAAAGATTATCTAGTCCAACTTCCCTACCGTGAGCAGGGACACCTCCTGCTATCCCAGATTTCTTCAAGCCCCATCCAACCTGGCCTTGAACAATTCCAGGAGCCACAGCTTCTGCCAGGGCCCCACCACCCTGACAGGGAAGAATTTCTTCCTAATATCCAGTCTAAACCTGCCCTCTTTCACAGTCAGTAGTTGCTACATTTTGTGCTGTTTTTCCTGGGAATAGGGAGGCACTCTGCTCTTTCTGTTCCGCA
This sequence comes from Oxylabes madagascariensis, assembly GCA_013400675.1. Lineage (NCBI taxonomy): Eukaryota > Metazoa > Chordata > Aves > Passeriformes > Timaliidae > Oxylabes > Oxylabes madagascariensis. The sequence continues at coordinate 53,402 of VYZR01000024.1, read as the reverse complement.
GCAATAAATGGATCTTTGTGTTGCTCCTGGAAGGTACTGAACCTTTAAAAAGTCAATATTCAAAGAAACGAGACCAAAATGATGTTTTGATTGCCTGCTATGGGCATGGATACTATTTAATAGGCAAAATAAGGGATTTAATTTCAGATGAGGCGAGCACCTGTTTCTCTCTTTGTGTACTGTGGGGGCTTGGGTGGCTTTGCTTTGGTTTTGTCCCTTCCCCTGCGCAGAGGCCCTGAACGCCAACAAAAACAGTTTAAGACGGTAAAATTTAAGCTTCCTTCCTCGTCAGTCATGAGATCCACAAATGAGTTTTATTTGGAATGCCCAGGGTTCTCATGAAGCTCTTGGGCTGCACTGGAGCCCGTAGCACGCGCAGGGATTTTGCTGTGCATCCCAGAGGCAGCTGTAGGTGCAGTTTATTTTCACCTCCAGGTTCATGGTATTTCAGACTCTGTGCTGCCCAGGGGTGCAGTTCTGAGCCTCATATTAAGTGTCAGTAAGTTCTCCTCACAGTTCAGTCAGACAAAACAATCCTTTTCCAGCCCAAGGACACCATTACAGCTTCAGGCCCAAAAAGTATAAACAACAGCAAACTGAGGAGAGCAAACTGGGAGTATAGGACTACATAACCTGAAGCTGTAATTGGACAATTAAACCTCAATATGCAAATAGATCAAAAGTTATAAAAGTGTGAGACCTCGTGACCAATTGTCCATTTTTGTGACCTTTCTTGGTCCACCTTGGGTGCAGCCCTGGCCAGGCCCTGTCCTGCCCAAGATGTACCCTAAAGGCCTTTCAATAAATATCTCCTTTATTCTCTAGCTCTCAGGTCTCTGTCCCAGGTCAGCCTTCCCAAGGCCTCACTGGGAGTGGAGTGCATGGATGGGAGAGCTCTGTAAGGCAATGTCCTTGCAGCAGGCTTTGTGTGGAGGGCAGTTCTCCTGCCCTGGAGCTGGCCCTTGAAGGAACACGCCACTCTGCAGCCACCGCAGCGCTGCCACGCTCCGTCTCCCTAACAGCTTCATTTCCTCTCTTTTCAGCGTGTCTATCAGCAAAATGCTTTCCATCATTTCGGGCTATTTTTGTCCCCTTATCGCAGCTGTTTCCTTGGGTAAATAGCTCTCCTGGCGCTGCTGCCGGGAGCTGGAAGGCGTGCTGGGTGTGCAGTAGGTGTGGGCTGCAGAATCCCTTTGCTGCTTCTCTCTCCTGCTCCCATGTCAGCAGGAGGCTTCAAGAAGGAAAAAGAGGGAGGGGGAAGAAAAGGGAAAAAAAAAAAAACCAAACCCGAAAAAATGCTAAATTGTATGAACGTAAAATATATTCAACCAGTCAAAAAACAGTCGCTATTTTTTCCAGCTTGGCTGGCTGTGCAATCACCTTTTACGTTTATGAACGTAAAATATATTCAAGCAGTCGAAAAGCAAAATCACTATTTTTTTCCCAGTTTGGCTGGCTGTGCAATCACTTGTATTGCTCGTTGTTGATTTTTAGATATATGTGCCTCCCCATAGTTGTTTGAGAGTGACGGTGCCTCTTATCTAAGTACCTGGTGGAAAAGGTTGCAGGGCGAGAGTGGAAACTGTGGCGCGGACCTGCTATTACTGCGTTTAAAGGTTCTGATATTTTGTCTAAAAAAAATAAAAAAAATCACTGTAAACAAGTGGGGACTGAAAAATCTCGAGTCTGCAAAGAAGGAGCATGGAAACTAGAGTTCTTGTTGTTCTGGCAAATGTGTGATCCTAAAATCACAGGATGTTCCAGGCTGGAAGGGGATCCCCAAGGGTCATCAAGTCCAGCTCTTCAGTGGATGATCCCTACTGGGATCAAGCCCACGACCTTGGTGTTACCAGCATCATGCTCTGACCATCTAAGCCAACACGTGATTCTTTATGTGCTCTTTGTTGTGGTCTATTATAGCTTAATGTTTTCAATAATTTTGTAGGGTTTTGCATGCTGCTCCATCCATTAGAAAAGTAATTGTTCCGCTTCATACCTTTTGGGAAGCATTTTTGTCAAGATTCCCAGGGAGCTTTTATTCCTTTTTACTGAGGTTTACTGAATTTATAATAGCTCGAAATTTAATAGGGATGCGGAGGAGGGAATTACATAGGTGCACATTGCTGGTATGAGCACTTGTCTGACTCTTGAAAGCTTTTTCCAGAAAATGCCATCCTTTCCCCCAGATTTTATATAAACTCAATACATTAAGTAGTAGCAGAGCAGGTACTGATTTAGAAGAATGTGTATCACATGTCAAACTATTTTGTAAAGGGAAGGAAAATATGTAAGCACTTTTTAATCTCTTAAACACCCGCACTTTGTTAGGGCTTAAGTTAACATTGACGTGCACAACATTGACATGCATTAGCTGTAGCACTTCTTAGCATTAAATTGGAGTAAGGATGTTTTTATCTCTGTTACTGGGTCATTTGTTTTACACATTGCATTAAAAAAATTAAATTTAACATATTAAAAATACTCCTGACTTCCTTAAACACACAGAAGTTGACCCAAGCAAATCCTAACTGATAAGCTCCCTTAAGACAGAAGCAAATTTTTTGAGTGCTCTGCTGTTAAAAAGGATTGCCTTGAAGAAAATAAAGAAGTGTACGTAATGCAAGTTCTAACATTGTTGAGTTAGAAACCCAACCTCTGTTGTGTTTTTAGCCAGTCTTGGGTTTGAGGCCAATGCTTTTCAGAGCTTGCCTGGTAACTTCCTTGAAACTGTAAGATGCATCATATTTGGTATTTAGGCTGGCTGTGAAAAATGGGTTTCCAAACGAAAAGGCGTGAGTCCAAGGGAGATCACAGGAGCTGGGAACGGCGTTGGAGCTGGGAATCTGGCAGAAGTTAATTTGACTGTGGTTGTATTTGAAGGTCATTTGAAATAATTTGGCTGCAGATTAATTTGCTCTTGAGAGAAATTACAAATTAGATGTCTAACATATGTTGATCTTACTGAGAATCTTACTGTTCAGCAAAACATTATTGCATTGGTGGTGTAGTGATGATACTGTGAGGATAGTCAGTCTAAAACCAAACTTAAATTGCAACTTCCATTCCATTACTACCTTAATTTGTGACTGGATGTTAACTTTGGAAATACAACATCATTAACCAAAGGAGATGGTGTGATGTTACTGCAGTTCCCCTGTTCTCAGTGTTCAGCATGATCTGGTCCCACAGAACAAAGAACTCTGTTGCTGTTTTTCATTTCTTCCCTTAGATTCACATCTTTGAGTTATGCCATGCTCTTACTACTCACCTTTATCTTGGATCACAGCATTCTCATATGCTTTTTGTGCCTTTTTTAACATCGAATCTCTTAACAATGGGTTTCACTTACTAACTTTATCTTCTATTCTTCTAGATACAATAGCGTACGTTACCTGACTTGATTTAATGAAATAAAGATGGTTACCTGAAAGTAACTCTGCAGTGGAAATGTCGAGGTATCATTTTTTGTCTTTGGGCTCAGTAGCATTTGGTGCCTTTTTTTTTCTTTTTCCTTTTTACATGCATTAATGTGTAAGAAAACCAGGCCTTGNATTTAATGAAATAAAGATGGTTACCTGAAAGTAACTCTGCAGTGGAAATGTCGAGGTATCATTTTTTGTCTTTGGGCTCAGTAGCATTTGGTGCCTTTTTTTTTTCTTTTTCCTTTTTACATGCCTTAATGGGTAAGAAAACCAGGCCTTGACATTGTCCTTGGATATTTTTGATTGCAATAGGATTATGGCTTTGAAAGATTAATACTTGTAAAATTAGCACTGCTGTAATTGGCAGTTGCTATTAATTAACAGTGAGCGTCAGGAGTAAATTCTCTCTTCTAAGCAAGACAGAGCAATTTCAGATAAACTTGAGTCAGCCCCTGAATGAGCTTTTATCTGTACCAAGAATTTTGGATCTTCTCATTGCACTGAACCTCAAATTGCACCTACATCCTCGCCGAGGGAGAAACGAAAGCTGATTTTGTAGTGCTGTTGTTTAAGCCGCAGCTGAAGATCTGCCCCTTGTTCAGTTTGACTAACCTTGGAATATCAGTGGGATTTCAGTTGTCAGGCAACTAAAAGCTTTGCTTGTGTTTTTATCTTTTTACTGATACCCAGGTGCTTTGTCATCTAGACTGGTGTGTGTTTCATACCACAAAGGATTGTCTGTATCTAATGTTTGACCTGAAAGTGTTACTAAAGGGAGCTGTTAAACTTACAAATCTACTTCCCCCATGCATCCTACGACTCTCAGCGGTCACTCACGTTGTCACATCGTGAAACACGCCGAGCTAAAGGGTGGTAAGGATCAAATTAATTAGCAAAGCCATGGGAAATCTGGATATTTCTTTTTATTTCGGCATTAATCTCACTCCAAAGGTCTGTGCCAGTACTTGTAACTTATGGAGGCTGACTTACCAGCTTTATTACTGTTTTGCACTAGCATGTGTCTCTTATCTAGAGGATGAAAAACAAAATTATATTTGTTTGGAAGAAAGCTGACATAATTTTTGCCATGGGTTATCCATTAAAGCAGGCTTTTTAAAATCTGCTCTGTTGAGTGGGGAAGGGCAAGGGGTGAAGGAAAGAGGAAAACAAGATTTATATTTCTCTTTAATGAATAAATTGCCTTAATTCCAGTTTGGAAATCTGAGCAAATGATGGTGCAATCACTGTTTCTCAAGAAAAATGAGAGGTTGGAGATTTCCAGTCACTACTATAGTGGTTTAGATGTTTATTCTCGGTGCCAGAGAACCTGTTTTGGACTCCCATCCTCAAAAGGTGAGGTGTGAACCCGCACCTGCTAGAGTGGTCCCAAGAGCATTTGGATGCGGTATTCATAATGGGGTTTCATTGGCCTCTTCTTTGATACAGCCTTGGAAAACAAACAAAAATCTGGGGTTCTACCTGGTGTGAGAACTTCCTGCCTTGCCTCCAGGTGAGTGCCATAGCCAGCAGACACTGGAGTCAAATGAAATACTGTCAACAGGAGAGGAGCCACTTTGGCTTGCCCTGAGATCCAGGGATTGCAACACTCGGCAGCCTTGGGCAAGGATTCATTCCAGCTTTGGGACGTGGCCAGCAGAGAGTTTGAGCTGTGGTGCTGCTGGGGAGTCCAAAACCACCACTGCCACGTTTTTTGTTTTCTGGATTTGCCTGTGAAAAAACACGTATTTAAATTTATGCTGTTTTAGTGCGTTCAATTCAAAGTCATCACCAGGGATGGTTTAACCAAAATGAGGTTCGAATGGATAATGTATTCACTGAAGAGATCGTGCAGCTTTGATAATTGGAATTTTCCAGTGATCATTAGGTAACATGTCTGTGTCAATAAGAAGGGCTGTGCAGTGACTGAATGATCTGATTTGTCTTTCTGGCACTGAGTTTTATGAGTTATTAGAAAATCAGTGTGTGTCACAGCTGTGGGGCGAAAGAGCAGCACTGTGGATGAGCTTTGCAACTTGTCTCTTTCTATTAAAAATTTGTCATGGGTAAATAGCAAATCCTTTTGTAAAAGGTACATCAGGTGTTCTTGACTTCTTAGCACTGCAGGAAACACCACAGGAAATAATCAGTGTTTAGAAAAACATCTGCCAGTACCTAAAATGGTAGATTCACTATTTAACATTGCTGAGATCCAAAGTTTTGTAGCTCAAGACCAAATTTCTGGTTTGTAAGCAAAAGTTGTCTGTACATACTGTTTGCTGCCTTTCTACCAGAGAGTGGTTTTGTTATTAAGCATGAATGCTGACAGGGTTCTTTGCCTTTGTTTATTAGCAGCAAGTTGCGGAAAATCAAATTAGCGACAATTCTGCTTGGGGATAACAAATTGATTTTGAAGTAAGTGGGTATAGAATAGTAACTTGGGCCAAGTTATCAGGAGCGATTTCAACCTGCCTTGTGAATTTCAAGCAAAATCCATGTAAAGGAAGCCTTGAAGTTATGGGGTAGAGATATTCCTAAGGTTTCCTACCAGACCAAAGTGAGCAATAGAGGACTAATTCAAATGTACTGTAATACAAAATTACAAATTATGTTTTCAACACTTTTAATTGATTTGATTTGGCAATATATTTAGCAGTGTTTAATCCCAGGTACATTTTAACAAGAAAGATGTCACCTAGAGAGTCTGGGCAAACAACTTGTTAAAAGCTCCTGGTTGCCATCAGTGTATTTGTTTCCAAACTAGGTCTCTTAGTCTGTTTCCCATCACAGTGTCCTGAGAGGACCTTGCTCTATCTTTTTTTTTTAAGCTTTGGTATGTGTTCTTCTCACGATATGTATAAGTATTTCCATTAGAGTTAATCAATCAACACCAAATAACAAATGCTTTTACCATTAATGGGAGCACTGGGTGTGCAGGGAGGGCAGGACTGTGCATGTAAAGGCAGCACATGGAACAGGAGGGAGTGCTGTGGGGCATTTGCTGCTTGGTAATATCCCAGGCAGGTCTCACGTTGGGTTTGTGGGGTTGCCTTTTGGGGTAGAGCCAGGTTAGGGGGTCATAAAATGCGCACTTGTTTTCCAGTTGAGTAGTTTGCCAGCTAATGGAAGTGGGACCAGGGTGCTACTTAAAATATATATGGATGGGAAGAAGAAAATAACTAATTTAGAAACATTCCATCTTTTTTTTGTTTATCGACCACTGTATTGGTACTAGGTCCATGTTTTCAGCACATCCCACCTGGAGGTTTTCTGCGGCACTCCGTAGTTCAAACAGCACTTTCTGCTTTTCACGTAGCAGCAGTCGGGTCTGGTGTATTTGCATGTGTCTAATTAAAGCGTAAGGAGATGTGTAATTAGCTGGTAATGCTACCTGATTCTTACGTGGATGTGTCATTGTTAGAAGGCTGTGGTACACGGACCGAGCAGTCTGTAAGTGAAGCTGGAGGCTGAAGGAACCTTACGCGTCAGATTTTTAACTTGCTCTGTCTTTCAGCTTCTGAGGCTGTCTCAGCTTAGCTGGGGAACTTCAGAACGAGTGGCAGGGACAGTTGTGCTCTTTTTGTGTTACTCTGGGCTGTGAGTAAATGACAGAGACGGTGACATAGCCTGTGCCTCGGCAGCAGCAGCACCACGAGGTGTTTGCCCACTGTACGTGGCTGTCTGCCCTGGCCTGTGTCCTTGCTGGTGGGTTGAGCCAAATAATGGTTATATGTATTATTCTACTCTTTAAAAAAAGAAAAAAAAGGGTGAGCCAACCATAGATGCATCATGTGTCCTCTGTGCCAAGCGCAACACATGGAGGCCAGGAGATGGGACAGGCTTGCTGAGGGCTCTGCGAGGACCATGGATGGATGTCAGAATCACGGAACAAGCTGGAAAGGACCCAGGGGGTCACTGAGTCCAGCTCCCAGCCCTGCACAGGATATTCCCAAGAGTCACGCCATGTGCTTGAGAGCGTTGTCCAAATGCTCCCTGAGCTCTGCCGGGCTCAGTGCTGTGACCACTGCCCTGGGGAGCCTGTGCCAGTGCCCAGCCACCCTCTGGGGGAAGAACATTTTCCTGATATCCAACCTAAACCTCCCCTGATTCAGTTTCATGCTGTTTCCTTGAGTCCTGTCCCCTCGCAAGGAAGTTTTAACTGCAATGAGGTCTCCTCTCAGCCTCCTCTTCCCCAGGCTGAGCAGACCTGGAGCTCCTCACAGCTTCCCCTTGTGCCCTTCACCATCCCCATGGCCTCCTCTGGACATCACAGCCCCTGGGCCGTGACACAGAGGTGTGGCAGAGGATCACAGAGGCTTGTGCAAATGTTGTGATGCCTTGCATACAGTGGGTTATTTTCCCAGACGCGTAATTACCTTCTATTTTCTTTCAGCTCCCTTAGACATGGTTTGAATTAGCGGGCATTGCAGCGCTCCTTTGACAGCAGCGAGGTGCAGGCTTGGAAGTCGCTAATTACATGTCCTTGGGATTAGAGGATTTCTATATGCAATTAAATTGCCTTTTAGCTCCCTCGGAGTTCAGCCTGTTTCCTTTCGTTTTGATTCGTAAATGGACATCCCTGACAAAGCTTATGTGCAGTTTTCTTAACTGTGAGTAATTTATAGTTGGTTGCTCAGCATCGTTGGGGACCAAAAGAAAAATTAATTGGTGTTCGGGCGGTGAATGTTTTATTTTTTGCAATCGTTAGTGCAGCATTCGAACAAGTTTGTGTCATTTTATTTACAACCAAGTGTTTTGTTTTATTAAGTATTCTTTCAATGAGGTAACAAACCTAGTGATGAAGAGCATACTATTTTTTTCAATTATTTGAAGCTAACTTTTTTTATTTCAGAAAATGTGATCTTGAACAAACTTCATGTGTATTGAGAACTTTTTTTTCTGGAGTTTCAGGATATAATACTTTGTCTTGTGGAAGAAAACTATGGGATTATACCAGCTATTTTTAATATATATCCTCCAATTTTAAAAGGTTATAGCAAGTACTGTGGGTTTTCTTTAAAGAACTGGCTATTTTCTATTAAAATGACGGGAAATTTATTAATTTATTTCTCTTCACTGTGAAATTTTAATAATTAAGTCACGTGACCTGAGGAGTAAGAGTCTTTTCTTAGTGAAATTATTTAACTCCAGTCTCAAGTAAGGGAAAGATTTCCTGTGGAGTTCTTTTGTATTTGTGTTAAGCTGAAACTTCCTCTGGATTTTAGGTCCTTTCCTATTAAGCAAACACTTGTGCTTGTTTCACTTGCATAGTTTCAGCATGAACCTCCCTCAGCCTATGCGTGGATAACTTGAACAGAAATATCACACGTGATAAATACCTGTTAAAGACTGTGAGGAAGTCCTGCACAATCTGAAATAGCAAATTCTTACAATTGGCTTTTCCATGCTTCCAGATGGGGCGAGGAAAGAAGAGAGAAAAATATCTTCTTTTTTCCTGTTTTATTTCTTTATCTTGCCTAATGGGCCACATAGATTTCTAAACCGATTTTGCAGATGTTAAGTTTAAAGAAAATTACACATTCAGAGTGTTCTTCAGTGTTATAATTGATTGCAAGCGTCATGAGTCATTTATTGTTTGCAAAGGCACTGAGACCTTTATTGATGCCACATTTTGCTAATGATTTCAGAAAGGATAAGTTAATAGGTCTGAGTTAAGGCCCAGAGATACTATCAGCTCATTTTTAGAATTTTGTAATGTTGAATTAAGTGCACTTGTGCAGTATTAAATGCCCTAATCTGGCTCTGATACAATATTCACACACCAGCTTAATTTGGGAAGTTATGGGGAGGCTTAATCCTATTCACACATTAGTGATTGCTGCTTTTGCTGTGGGACATCATGCAGTCATAATTGAAAGGATGTTCATTAAGCATATTTCATTAATATATAATAAGCACCATAAATACAGTGACCTTTGAGATAATTCACTTACATGTCTTGATTCATTACTACATTTTCCACTTGTTTATTCTTCAGGCAGGAAAATTCATGAATTTCTGAGCTTCCCAATACCTCACAATGTATCGTGTTTTATGATAACCCATAAGGGATTTTATAAAGAATCTTCTGCTCTCTGTGCTTTGAAAATCAGAAATGACAGAAGGAGGGAATTAAGCTTCAATTAGCATAGCTGTGACTATTCATCACTATTTCTTTATGAATTTAAATGTAAATACGTAAACATTCCTTACAGACAAGTAAATTCATGAGTCATAGAGTCACTCAGGTCGGAAAGTCCAACCATGAACCCAGCAGTGACAGGTCCACCACTAAAACCACATCCATCTCCCAGCAGTCCTTGTTGTATGAAACTAACTAGGCAGTCACTAGTGTATATTTATGTTTAATTAGGCAGTCACTAGTGTATATTTATGTTTAACTAGGCAGGTACTAGTGTATATTTATATTCTTGTGTGTATTGAAGGAAAAAAAAGCTCAAATAAAAACAAAATAAATTAAAAAAAAAAATCAAGAGTATCTATAATACTTAGTTATTTTATAACACTTGTGGTGTGATCCTTTCAATTTAAATCATCTTCAAAGAACATGCAAAGCTGGTTCCATTTCCTTTGGCTTTCTTTGTACACCACATACAAAATATAAGGTCTTCCGAAAACTTTGAAGATATTTTTGCTATCTGAAAATAATTTTATTATAATATTTATTTATTTTTTGTTTACTGGTGAGGGTCAGCAATGATGTATAAGAGTTGAGGAACAAAGCCTGTCAAGAAAGTGTTATATGTGCATTTAGAGTAGACATTCAGTTGTGATAGGAGTGTTTCTACCATGAGCAATACTTAGATTCTTCCTCTTAAAAATCAAATTATGATGAAAGAAACTTGAGGGGAATATCATTCAATTTGCTCTTGTAATGGCTGGAGTTATAAAATGAAGCTTCCATTTTCATTTCCCTCCCTGTGTTAACCTCCTTGTGTTATACGTGCATATACCCAAAGTAGCAAAAATGTTTCAATCAGAAGACCATAAAGCCTTTTTATTTTCTCGACACCAACAATTTGAATAATTTCCAAACTCTTGATTGATGGTAGATCTCATTTTATTAAGTCTCCATTTCCTGATGGAGCTATTGCCCTCCTGACGCTGCGATTCAGCAGCCACTTCTAATGCACACTTTGATTCAATTTATCTGGAATGGAAGGGTTGGCTCTGTTGGTGAAGATTTTACGTCTGTCCCTGCAGTCTGTACTGATGAGCTCAGTGAGGAACTTCAGCTCACAAAGTCCTTTGAAATAATCCCTGGGCGTTGTCCTTCCCTGTTTACATCAGGAGCTTTGGTGAGCAACCATGTGGTGTCTGACCTGTTTTTGTCTGAAATGCACCCATAAAACTCATCCAGAGGAGCAGTATCGAGCAGCCTTCCAGTACCTAAAGGAGCTACAAGAGAGCTGGAGAGGGACTTCTGGCAAGGGGTGGAGTGACAGGACTGGGGGAATGGCTTCAAACTGGCAGAGGGCAGGGTTAAATTAGAGTTTTGGAAGAAATCCCTCCCTGTGAGGGTGGTGAGGCCCTGGCACAGGTTGCCCAGAGGAGCTGTGGCTGCCCCTGGATCCCTGGAAGTGTCCAAGGCCAGGTTGGATGGAGCTCTGGGCCACCTGGGACAGTGGGAGGTGTCCCTTGGCCGTGGCAGAGCGGGGGTTTGGAAGGAGATGATCTTTGGGGGGTGCCTTCCAACCCAACCCAAACCATTCAGTGATTCTAAATTGTTAAGGACACCTTCCATCTGTTCACTGCTTCACTGAGAGGAGCCGTGGTGTTTTAAATGTGTGTAGCTTCTGGATATCTCTTGGAGTTGAACCTGTGCTACCAAGGAGGCAATCACAGGAACAAGAATTAAGATCGTGTGGTTGCTGCTTCTCTGGGGAGGGGGTACATGTGTTTGTCTGTTTTAATAGAGTATATGGCTAAAGTGTTAAGTGGCAGCATTCTCATATGCCATGTATGAGAAGAACCCAGGATGGCAAAACAGGGATGTAGAGGCACAGAACCCACAGATGATTTGAATACTCCAGTTCTGTTTCACAAGTCTCCAGTATTGTTTTAGGTGGAAATACAGTTAAAAATAATTTATGAGCTTTCATTCCCCTCTGTATTTTCCACCTCAAAAACTGGAAAAACCCAGTCAGTCGCTGAAACGTGGAGCTTTCTTGCTTGTAGTTCCCCCAGTATAGCAGCCTTGCCCTTCTTTCATTGCTCTTTCCTGCATGAAAAAAAGAAAACTGATCACATTGAGCCCTTGGAGGCTTCTTTCGGCCACACAGAGAAGAGGAGTAATTACCAGGTTTATGATAAGCTGTTCCAGTGTTAATAACTCGCATTGCAGGAAATGCAGATGAAGTTTTGACTCGCAGAATCAAATCTTGACACACAAATGGGTTTTGGATTGGCCTTTAACCTGAATGCAGTTGTCTGGCCCCTTGGGTCTGGCCCAAGGTTGGTGACTAAAACAGTGACTCCACTTTTAGGGGAATAGCAACCCTTTCTCATCAGCAGTGACTTCAGACATATTCCAGGAATAGCATTTTGTTGGAGGTTGTTTGGCTTTTTTTCATGCAACTTTATCTATGATAAAGTCTGAATTTTCAGTAAATAATCATTAAAATGATGTTCCTTCTGTCCTTCCTTTAACTGCTGATTCATGCCCATATTTGATAAGAGTCTGGGTATGAATCACACAATAAATAGCCAACAAACTGCTGGGAGCTGTGACTGACTGAGAAGAGCTACCCTACCCTAGAGTTTCCTCAAGCAAGAAGAGAATTTTCCATCCCAATCAAGGGGGTAGAGAAATACAAGTGAGTTGATAAGTTTTGTCGTTTGTAGAGGAAGACTGGAAAGCAAATACCCTTTACAAAAAACCAGTTTCTTTCACAGTGTTGGGCTACATCATATCTTTCCTAGGATTTTGTCCTTCGTGAAGGAAAATGTTGACTTTTTCTTTGTTTTCCAAAGTCCATATTCTTGGATCGACTTGGTTATGTGTTCCCTCACAATAGCAGGTTTTAGTGCCTCAGAACAAAGCCTTGTGGTATCTCTGCACTGCTGGTAATAGTGTTTACCAGCTGCAAGTGATTTAGAAGTCTGGAGCAGATACGCATTGTTTTTGGGTTTGAATTCTTTCCATCAGAAACTTTTATCCCTCAAACCTATTCCTATGCTAATATATAATCTATCAACACACAAATAATACGATATTTTCTGCATGCCATAATTATTTAAGTTTCTATCTATGTTTTGTGGTTGATGGAAAACTGGCAGAGTTGAGTCTGGCATAGCAAGACCGGCTCAAACGATTATCAGTTTGCATGTTTGACATTCTTGGCCTGTTAAGTGTTGTATTTTACCCTTAATGCCTCAAGATTAGCATGATAGATTAGCTTGCTTAGATGAATGTTTTTATAATTTATGCTCTTATTAACTGTTCTGTTGATCCTAGAAAATATGTCTTTTTTGTCCTTGATGGATGTCACATCACAGGAATACAACTTGTAAATCAAGTGCTGCTTTGTGCTGTGGTGCTGTTGTATTAGAATCTATTTCAGATGAAAACTACTGAGATACATAGGTACAAAAACCATCAGGAAATGCAGAATGTCCTTCTGCTGTCTCGTGATGTAAATTCACAGCCCCTGTCACCTGCCTTGCAAGCTTTGTTTCTCTGGTGTTATCCATAAACATGATTATATTTCCTGAAGATGAAATGAAGGAGCCTGGCAAGACCAAAAGGTGGCGGAGTTCAAGAAGCTACCAAGAGCTCACACATCCTTCTGCTAAACACCAGGATGGGTGGAAATTGAGACAGGAGCAAGCCAGGCTGTGCAAGAGAGTACAGAGCTTCTGTTTGACTCGATTTATGGGCTGTCTGCGGTCACGCACATCTGTGCTTTTATACATAAGTGCATGCAGTACCTGGGACTCGGGATCCTATTTAGGATCCTACATGCAGGAACAAATTCTGAAGCATTTATACACAGACATTATGCAACATCTGTGTTTCTTTTCCAGTCCAGATTCTGGACTACAGTGTCCCTTGAAAAGCAGCTGGAGATGTGAAAGAATTTTGGATGATATTTCCTTCATGTTTTTCTCCTGCATATTCTGGATTCCCCAGTTTCTTCCTGTGCCAATGGTCTCTCTCATTACAGTCAAGTTATGTAATGATAGCATGGAGACATATATGTATAATAACTGCATGTATGCTTTTGTATAGCTTGGAAACCTAAAGGCCGTGCTCAAACGTGGTAGTTTAATATGGTCACTAAAATTGCAGTTCTCCTCCACTGAAAAAGGTCACCAAATCTTCTTTATAAGCATCTGTATAAATAACTTAGTTCTGTATTGATTTTTCAGAGATAACCCTTGGCTCGTTTTGCACCTGCTCTGAGCTGGTTAAGCGTGAGGCAGATCCAATTTAGAGCACGTATATATAGCTGTATTTGCACATTATTGTACCTGGGATTGTAAGCCAAGGCTCTCAGCTTTGAACTTGAGCTGGCTCAGGCAGATGTGGCTCTGAGCATCAGCTGAATATGGAACACAAACACCGATAGCATAAATCCCACCCTGTGGGGCCTCGGATCATTCTGTACTCTGTTGAGTGCCAAACACATAAAATTTTTATGTTCTTCAAATAATCATTTTTTCCCAGGCCTGATTCCAGCCTTCACCTCAAAGAGAATACATTGCTCAATACAAGTTAAATAGCAATTCTGAGGGTGGACTAGAGTATGAAACATTGGCTGCTGTGGGGATCTTTCGAAACGGACTTAGTGAGTGATTGAATAATTACTGTTCTGCACTCATTATTACTGAGCTATTAATACGCTTGAAAAAAGACAACTCCACGGATTGCAGCTTCTTCATGTGAAAACATCTAGCATGTAGCTCATGGTTAGAAGATAGGGGTAGGAGTCTGTGGCTCCCCTTGTTATGTGCATTAAATACCTTGTCATTACATTGTCTAAAAATTGTCACTTGCACCTGGAGAGGCTACATTAGTAACTCATTAATACCCCTGCTAATTTTAATTATTCTCTCTCGTGTAGAAATAGATCTTAATTTAGATTAATAGCAGACCTCTCTGGGGCATTTTGAAAATAACCCAGGCAAATAGTTTCTGTGAATATATATATGTATGTTAGTTTAGCTGTGATTTTTTTGTTTTGTTTTTTTTTTTTTTTTTTTTTTGTTAACTAAAAATAGATTTTGATGCCAATATCTTCTTTAGACTAAGCAACTAAAGATCATTGTTACAAGGTTAGGTCCTTAAAAGGAGCAGGTAAATCCTCCGACAAGCAGTGTGTGGGTAGTGTTTGTAAGCTGCTTTTTCAAATATCACCATGAGGTGTTTAGTGGAAATGTGTAGCGTTGTTTTCTTTGCTCTCTCCGTTCTCTTTGCCCTCCTCCTTTCCATTCTCCTAAACAGTAATTAATGCCTAGGATCAGCATGGTTGCTGCTGCCATGAGAATATACTGCAGGAAGAACAAAAGAATGACGTGCGCTTTGAAAAGGAGCCAGATAGTGAAAAATGATTACAGCCTGCTTAATTACAGGCTTTTTCAGAGCAGCACGTTTAGTTTTGCATCACCTCAAAAACTAATAACTTCATGGCTTTTTAAAACCAAGATGGCAAAAAGAAGTCTGATGTCCATTATCAAAAGGACAGCGATCGGGTTTTTTGTTTTTAGCGTAGTATGTGGAAAAGTTTAGACTGAAGAACAGCTTTAAATAAATCATTGGACAAAGAGAAACAAATATCAGCTAAAAATACAGAAAATGTGATTCACCGTTTCCTCTCGGCTGGAGCTGTTTGTTGCAGACCCAGGTCCCTGCTGCAGGCACAGTTGGTACCTTGGGTTTTGGAGGGGGAACAGCGGCGTTCACCTACACCTGTGGCCCTCGGTCCTCACCACCCTACTGAGCAAAGGTTTCTGTCCTCCTCAGAGGTCTGTGCCACCCCCCATCCCTCCTGCTCAGGTTTAGGTGGGGTTTGCACTGTTGCAGGGCTGCCAGGGCATCCCAGCTGATGGAAGTTACAGCAGCTTTCCCACCTTCCCTGCTTTTCAGGGGCTGCTCAGCTGCCCTGTGACTTGTGCACAGAGAGCCTCTCTGGAGTGTGACCAGCCAGAGCTCAGGGAGACCCTGCTCAGGCTTTCTGCTCCTTTCCTGGTCGTGCCTGTGCTGGGAGCAGCTCCCATCCCTCCCCTACTGCCAGTGCCTCTCAGCTCATTCTGCTTTGTCTCCCCAGAAATAACCTTTCCTTCAGACTTGGAGGTGGAGCAGGGGATGACTTCTCAGTTGTCTATCAGACACTCTTCCAAAGTGCTCCGTCTTCATCCCACCCAAGAGACAGGCAGCGCATGGGTTAAACTTGGCAGGAGAATTGCTTTGCAGGTTAGAAATGCAAAAGAGGCAAAAAAAGTGCAATTTTTCAAGTATAGTAGTTTCAAGGTAGAGCTGTTCTGCCCTGCCAGAGTGGGGATTTTTACTGATGCTTGTTGAACTTGTCCAATCTGATCTGCTTGGGGCGGGCTCTGGGACATTCATACAACCCCCCTGGCTCTGAGTCCACCATCAAAGCCATGAGCTGGCAATTTTTGTATTTCCCTGATGGAGCAGATGTCAGCCTGATGATTCTGAACCCATATACACACATACTGTGAACACACAAACCCCAACGGGTCTGCATTTGATTTATCATGGATTAGACAGAGCTGATCAACCTAAACATGTCTTTAGAAATATCCTGGGGTTTAGATTTAAAACCAGTTGTTGATCTGGAATATTTCTGTCCTTTTAACAAGAAATGTTCAGCCTTATCCTTATCTGAAGATGGGTTTTAACAAGTTTTCTGTTTGTTAATGCCTGAATCCTAAGGTAACATTCATCTTCTATTTAAAAAAAAACAACAGAAGAAAAAGTTATCTGAGAGTTGTTAGAGTCTTTATTTGGATATCTGTTTTAATTGAAGGATTTTTTCCTATTTAATATTAGCATCTGAAGAACAATTTACTGAAAGGTTGGATGAGTATGGAGGCAGCTCAGTTTGAACAATCAATTCTCTCAAGGCTTTTGGGGGAGGGTTTCTAGGAAAAGAGAGAGTATGTTGACTTAAAATTCTGATTTTTGTGATAAAGAATGAGAGGGGGGAAAAACCTACCCAAGTATCTCAGTGTTGCTCCTTAAACATCATGATGAAAAGAATACAATTGCAGCATTTGTCCTGTGTCTCTGATGCATATTTTCAATCTAAATGTTGTTTCTAATAGCTCTGCACCTTGTTATCTACTTTTGTCAGCATCATACCTGTTTTCATGAACTCTTGTATTGAATGTGCAAAATCTCTCACTTACCTTGAGTGCACGTTAGGTGAATGTCATTGTAGTAGTAAGGCATTTTCTCACCGGTTCTAAAAAAGCAGGTTGATTTACATGCTTATTTTTATAATATTGAGAGGAAAAAGTAGTTAAATACCTCTGTTTTGTATGCAAGAAGGGAATACTTTGTATGCTTCACTGCTGTCATGTGAAAGTCCCTAAATTGCTTTTGGCAAGTAGATAACTTAGAAATTGCTTTAGTGACAGAAGTGTTTTGAAAATAAACTTGGAAAGTGAGAATATGAAACCTGTAATTATCTAATGGAAGACTGAAATGGTTTTTAAAAGCAAGCTAAAAGGTAAACACCGGAGTTGCTGCAGTTATCGGACCTCTCCCCATGCTGTGTCGTATCTGTGGATTGTGGACACACAGGACATGATTTTCCATGCCCATTAGCCACAGAATGTTCGGGTGAGGCACTGGGATCACAGAAACATGGAAAACACGTTTGCTCTGCAGGTAGTAGCATTTGCGGAGGCAGACAATTTCTTGAAGAGTTCAGTAATTTCTTCCCGAGTTTTTTTTTTCTTTTTTTTTTTCTTCTATATTTTTCAGGTTATTGGGCTCCCCACTGCCTTTCTGCCAGGGACAGGGGTATGTGTTTTGCACGACAGCCCGATGCCTTGTTGTACAAGTATTTTACTGGGGCAAAAAACCCACTGAATGCTTGGCCTGGGACTGGGATGAGCATTGGTAAACTCGTGTTCTTCTCAAGGGTTTGCTGATGGTAGAGTTTGATTAGGTCACAGAAGATCCAAGGCCTGCCAAACTTAAATGTTGCTTTGTTTTTTGTGACTGTGGCTCACTGGTGTGCAATATTATCACGCCGCAAGAGATGACTATTTGCTCTTTATTAGTGAGAAACGTTTGTTACTCTGCACAAATAACTTGTCACCTCTGGGAACTAGAAACCTTGGAAAGCTTTGGTGAGAAATATAATTAGAAATGAGTAGAGTTTGGATACTGTTCTTGTTCATGTCCACTGGAATTTGTGGGTTTTTTTGGAGTCACTTTTGTCACTCTTGATTGAGATTGAGATTAGGTGATGACTTCTGATCTCCTTGTTACTGCCATCTCAAAAAGCCTCCATCAATGTGAGAAAGCAAAATACCTGTCCTGGCTGCTCAGCCCGAGGTTTGTGTTCACTTGTGCCCATTTCTGTGGGCAGCTGGATACATCCTGACAACTTTAGGTCAGGGGTGCCTGTGTGGCTGCAGGGGGATGGCTCTATAGGAAATATTCGTGTCAGAAAGCTGAGTAAAACCTTTTTCAGACTGATACACGGCTTTAAAAGTGACTCTGTAATGAATTGTGTTCCTGAGGAGAATTGTAAGAATTTTTGGCCTGTGAAGAACATTAATTTCTTTATTTCTAAAGGGAGCTGCTTCAGCTGGAGGTAGGTAGCTATCAGTGGTTGCAGCGATGCAGGATTGCAACACCCAGAATAAAATGTGCATGGGACAGAACATAAAGAACCTTGTTAATCTGTTTTCTAGTCCCATCCAGGATAAGGCTGGCACTGTTTCCTGCCTCTGCGTCAATGCCAGAAGAATCCTTTAACTTCTTAGTTACAGTTAGCAGCCCTGAGATGTGGCTTTCATGCCTCCTATGATATGAAGGGTCCCTTTTGGTATTGAAGTAACTTCTGCAGCTTAAACAGCAGCTGGGGCTGTTCTTCCTCAAGGTGTCCTATCAAAGAAGCTGCATGGGACGCTGATGGTGATGGCTGAAAGAACGATGTTTGATTTTAAACTAACTCAAAGGAGGGATTCCAATGGGTTTTTTTTAATCCAAAATTTGACTTTTCTATTCTTTTTGGCTAAAATGAAAGTAGGAAACCAAAAAAACACATCTCAAAAGATACTTCATCTTGCAATTATGGCCTTGAATAATACTTGCTCTTAGCTGGCATAAGCTGCTGGTGTTGCCAAGAGAAACAGTCCCACCTTCCCTGGCAGCCTGTTCACATTCCTGTTGCCTNTATAGAAGTCTTTTTTCCAGTGGTTTTCCTCTGGTTTTATTTTGGTGTATAAATCTCTGTAAAATTACTTTGTTTAATGCTTCTCCACTGGAATTGTTGTGCTAGTTTTAACTGCAAGTGTGTACAGAGGTCATCTACGGATCTGGAATTAGTCAAGCAAAGATTAATGCTATCTCTGTAGCTGTTTTCTCCTTGCTTAAAAAGAAAACAAAGTTAATTGCACGTGAGTGGGTGTAGAAAAGCAAAGGAAAATTTTCTGATAGGCTTCTGTACGAGTGTTGGATGATGTTTGCTTCCTTGCGCAACTCTGCTGATTATTCATCCAATATTTTTTTTTATCATGAAATGAACTTGTACAGGCACATAGTTATTTATCATAAACAGTTTAGAAGCTTCAAAGACTTTTCTCTCTGTTGTCCATTTGAATTAAGGATTCTTTTCGTAAAAAACTGTGTGGTCTTCAATACACTGTGTCACAATTTGCCTGTGTAGCTGAAAGAAGGACAAAATTGTTTTTTAACACATTTGGGATGAATGGAAGATGAAGCTTTACTGTCCTTATGACAGGAACTGGAAT
>VYZR01000024.1:0-15096 GCA_013400675.1 Oxylabes madagascariensis | reverse complement strand
ATTGCTTGTTAGCTGTACTTAGAAGAAATGACAGGCCAGCTTTTTACCCTGTTCCTATAGCTGCCCCAGCTGTCTCTTACCCTCTGCCTTTACAGTAAAGAATTGTGTTCTGCTGCAAGCCACCACGTAGTTATTTCATCGATAAAAAGGAGAAAATGATCTTTGTTATATAAGATGTAGAGCAATAAAATAGTAAATACTATCCATAGAAAAAAATAGATGTATTAATAATGTATTCCTGTGTAGCATTAGGAATTTTCTGTAATTACTGACCTGTTTTGTAACCAGTCAGGAAAGGCAAATATCTGATCTCCCTCTCTCACTGCCAAGTAATGAGCTGCCTAATTATTTCTTGCAGGAAAATTTTGTGATGGGCCACGTTGAAAAATCCTTTTGTGCTTTTGCGAGTCGCAGTGCAAGTGGGCTTTGATTAGCATGAGCATGTCAATCCTAGCAGTCCTAACAAGTTCCCTGGAAAGCGTTAGCCTTTCCCTAAGACTGGGCTTTGCCTCCTAAGCTCTCTGTTGGCTGGAGCTGTCAGGATGCCCTGGTTTACTTGGGCATCAATTGGCTCTATCCAGGCACCATCTGCTTGGAAGCTGCTGCTGCGAGGGGAGCTTTGCACTTGGAACCGTGCTAGAGCACATCAACACGTTGCTGTGCATCCCGTTCGTTAGGTTCTTGGGAACCAGAAGGAAAAGTAGCAGGATATTTTATCTCTGGGTATGAATTTGAAGGTAGCTTAACACTAGATTAATAACTTGGAAAAAAAAAAAGTGTGTATGGGTTAAAACGCTGTACCGCTTTTTCTCAGCACCCAAAAATATTTGTCTTTTATAATATAATTAACAAGGACATATCTGAGATTTAAAGACTGTCTTCTAGGATCTGCTAACCGATGTGAATTAGCCAAAAGCAGCGAGATGAATCGTGCAGGCTAACCCAATTAAACTTCTTTACTTTTTTGCTGCAGTGGTTTAAAATAAAACCCCCCAAACTTTCCCATGATCTTAAAGAAAAATGCTCCCACATCAGGGACTTCAGAAGGAAAACTCTTATTGTAAGCTCACAGCGGGACATCAACTCCCAGCAAGCCAGGAGGATAATACTATGGGCAAATTGAGCAAATGTCCTTGCCTCCCCAATCAGCCAGTATTTGAAGGGTATTATCCTTGCTAAACTTGTCATCCACTTTAAATGGAAGTTGGACTGCAAATGTACATACTCTGCTTAGCGTGACTTTTGAAGAGTTGCCTCTGCAGTTTAGGGGTTGGATTTAATTCTTAAAGACCTAACTTTGCTGCAGCTTTATTTAATCTCTGCTTATTTGCTTTGCTGTTCTCTGCTTTGTAATCTAGGCAGCGTGTAAGGAAACTACTGATGAATAAGTAAAGTAAATAAGAAACATCTTGGAGGGGGAAAAAAGGCTGAAAAGCTGAATATCAAATCAGATTCAGGAAATTTCTTTCTTGAAATAATCAGAAAATAACTACTGTTACTGTATTTTGAGGAGCAGAAATAAGCTTTTTGCCATGGAGTAGAAAGGGTGATGTGCTGGAATATTTAGTGAAATTGTGGGTCATCCTCTCTAGCCAGTACATTCCACATAATTAAAGCTTGAATTGTGAAAGCTTCTGCTTGTTATTGCTGTCAGTTGCCCATTTGACTCCTCTATTTTGTCCTATTATAGTCATTTCAAAGCTGGATAAGCCCAAGTATTTTTTAGTCTCATAAATACCGTTGCTTCCTCATCCAGAGACTTCATTACCTAAATCTCCTTCAACCATTAAATGGGAGCTGCAACCTTCAACAGGCTTAGCCGAGTCAACTGACACAGCATAAGAGGCACATTTCCCCCTTTTAATACGTATATAATAAATCTGTCTCTACATATGTAAATATATACGTCATGTACTTGATGTGAGGGGAGGAAGAACGTGTGTGTGTGCAGACTGCTGAGACAGTCTGACCCTTTGATGTAGCTGCTGTAGGAGATTATTTCTTCATTGTCCTTTTATTTTACCAAGCTGTAGACATTTCCCTGAAACACAGGTGGAGGTGTTCTTCTAAAAAGCAAACCCACAACGCACAGCCTGGTGGTGGTGGTGGTGGCTCCTTACGGTTCATTTTGCATCTCCGGCCTCCCTGCTCCATTTCTCTCCTAGCAAAACGCATACATATTTGATGGGTTTGCATCAGGAATTCATCCCTTCTGCTCTGGTATGTGTGAAAGGCTGGCAGCTGGGGATTTCCACCCGTGGCAGCTCTTCCCACCTGACTGTGCATCACAGATCAGCAGTTTAGCACATCAGGGTGGTATTATGATTTAAAACTGCAGCTTTATGAACCAGAAAGCCTCCTACATCTGAACCAGAGGTGGTTTAGTACATTACAGTGTACAGTGCTCCTCAGTTTCAAAGTAAAAATGAGATCCTCTGAAAGAACTGACTTAAAATGAGCTGAAGAATTTTAGCTGTTTAATTACTCAGCTTCATACCTAAAAAACGTGTCGCTCTGGCTTTTGGATGTGTTGCCTTCAGCAAGCTGAATTGGATGAAAGCCCAAAGCTTTCAGAGGCTGCTGTAAGTGGAGCAAGTGGTTAGCTGTTCTCCTTGAGATCTAAAGGGAGCAGTATCACAGCTTGGAATAGAGATGGTGATATTTTTGCCTTCCTGCAGCATCAGGTTCGATTTCTCCTGCTTTGTGTTCCGTGTCATGGAATCCTCAGGAAAGGCATGGGTTGTTACACAGCTCTTGAACCTCGTTCTGGAAATAGTCCTGTATCACTCTGGGAATTTCCAAGAGTGAATGGAGAGCTAAGAAAAGGGAAAGGAAACCAAACCATTGCTGGAATTCCTTCTCTGAAATCTGATGAATCAGTTCTATAGGACTGATGTGCCAGTGGAGCGTCTTTGCCTATTCTTTCTAATCGGAAAGTAAAATAAATGTCAAAACCACAAGGATTTCCTCCCTGGTGGGATGTAACTTAGTCTCCTAGTGAAAGATCTCTGACAGAGCTCATATATTAGTGAGTTTTTTTGTCACTCTTTGTGCATGAGCTAATTAATAATTTGGATGTTTTCAAACAGAAGCCTGACTAAAATCAGCCCTGACACAAATTACTGCCTGGACTCTGCCCATCAAGAGATGAGCTTTCCTTGAAACCTAGCTCTGGCAAGGTTGTCTCTGGTGATTTGGGTGATCATAATGATCCTAATCTCCAAGTATATTTCCATATTTTAAAGGAAGAAGTTCTTCTTCAGCAATTTTAAATCTTTGGATTTATGCGGATGAGAGGTAACAAGGGACAGAAAGAAATTAAGGGAAAATGCTTGAAAAATGTCCTAGCTTTTGAGAAACTATCTCTTTAGTATTTCCAGGTGTCTCAGCAACAGACATGGAATGTTAATTTTCTTCTCTGCGATTTGGGAATTTGGGAATTCGTGGAGGTTTTTGAAAGATAATCTAAACTGACTGAAGCCTGGTCCCATGCATTGGTTGTGAGATAAATTCCCAAAGCAGCTAAAGGGGATGTCCAGTTTTGAAAATGTACTAACAGCGAACAAAGGAATCTTCTCTGAGTGCTGCACAATGTGTGTTTTTCCTCTCTTTAGGGAGGAAGAGCGCAGGGCTGCTCTGGGAATCGCATCAGACATGACACCTATAATGAGGGCTTTTGCCCATTAGTTTAATCTGATTTAAAAGGAAGAGAAGGGAAAGAGAAAAAAAAAAAAAAGTCAATATCCTAAGTGCAGTATTTTTCATATCTCCTGCTGTAAACTCAGCCCTGAGGCTGGATGCAGTGTGTGTTGAGGGCAGTGCTGAGGAAATGGAGTTCCCACCTTGTTGTACACCAGCTCTGCTGCAGTCTGGCCCCTGTGCGTGAGGACAGCGGCAAGCAGATGCCACGAGCACGGGTCACTAATTTCTTACTTTCGCATTGTCTGAGCAAGGCAGATGCATTTCAGCTTGTGAGTGACCGTTTCCAGACCCCTATCGATATCTGTTAATAAAAGTAATGATATTTTTATGTGAAACCAATGGCTCCCTAAAGCCACAGACAATAGGAGCTATTTGCTGTGGTGTGTCTGACACGTTAACTGCATTGAGCCTTGTGAAAATACAGCCCAGGGGCAGTGCTGGAGTCCTACTGACCTAGAAATTGTAGCAGCTATCCTGTGACAAAGTCAGAAAGTACAGCACTGCACAGCAAAGGGCTTTGGGGTTTTAAAATAAAAAGTAATTGAAACAGACTTGCCCTGGGATGACCTGGCTCACCATGTGTTTAGGAGTCCCTGTTGCTCCATGAGATAACACTTCCAGCCTCTGACTCGGGGGATGGAGGGAGGGAAGCTTGCAGCTGACACAAGGTCTCTGCTCTCTAGGAAACATTTTCAATTGCTCTGCTGTTCGTTCCTGTGGCAAAGGGACGTATTCATGGGGTGAGAAAATTTCACGCTTGGTGCTGGTCAGAGCAGGCTCAGTGCAACACAACTGCTGCCATGCAGGCAATCTTAAAGGCTTGGTGAGGATCCTGAATTCAGCTGTTGTGCGTGCTGGCTGAAAGGTGCAGGAGGGCACTGCTGTGGATGGTTAAGAAGAATGCATCTCCAGGTTTTATCTTTCTTTCAGTTCGTGTTCATCGGGACCTAGGAGTTGAGCGAAAACATGGCTTGCCCTTTTGGATTTATTTGAAATAGGAATAAACTGCTCAGCTGCACGTGTGAACTGCAGAGGAGGAGAGGAACGGGTGGCGTTGTGAACCCCCAAGGGAGAAGGGGATTCATGTCTGTTTGCCTGGTATTTTTCTCACTTAGAGGCTGGGTGATGATTTCCTCATATTCTGTGACGCTGACAATCAAATCCACAGGGAAAAGAAAAAAGTCTGATAACCCAGATAATTATTTCTGAAAAAATTGAGTGCTCTGGACTTTGTTAGGGTGCTTTGGAGAGAATGCACTCCCCCAGAGTGCGTTTTCTTATCTAGGTCTATATAGCTACTATAGCTACTTCTTGGCTGTTATTTTTGCATTAATGATTTCTAAACAGGCACCAGAAACACCAGTACAGTGTGGAAAATGTGTTTGTAACGTGGAGTTCGAAAAATCTCAGTTTAAGAAGAGCTTGATCTTTGGAATAAGACTTGAAAAGATACTTCCCAGGTGAAGTGTTGACAGTGGACAGCCTGCTGAGAGATTAAAAGTTGCCTACCTGGTCAGGAGTGAACCAACACTGGGGAGAGTTATTGTGGGAGGCACTCTCACTGTCACAGTGCTTAAGCAGCTGAACAGCAAATGCAGGCTGCTCACTTACAGAGCTCTTAGGGCAGCGCAGAGCCCCGAGTTGGCTGTTGTAGCTGGTCTTTTACAATCGGCAAAATCATGCCCGCTCCTCTAAAAAAACCCTCTGAATCTGTAAGAGACAGTGCTATACTTCAAGAAGTATAAGAATTTTGAGTGGCTCAGGCAGTATCTAAGTTTTCAGCATTTCTTGCAGTTACATGGGTGTTCCAACCTAATAAAATTTGTATTTCTTTTGGATCATCTTTAATTTATTTTTTTTAACCAAAGTAACCTTACTTAGATCCATGTAACCTGGATACATGATCCCTCCAAACCCTCTGGATGACATCCCAGAACATTTTATCTTTTCCTATTGCAAGAAAAGACTCATTTCTTTCATTGAAGATAGTACTTGTACTGCAGCGGTTTGGGAGTATTTATTTGACGGAGCCTATGTTTACATGAGAGACCTTTGTTAATTTAGTTCACAGCAGCTGTAAAAGTGAGCTGCTTCTGCTGAGTGCATAATGCTTTCACTTGGAAAAAAAGAAAAGGCACCGGGATCCAGGAGCAACACTTGGTTCAGAAAGGCAGGGCATTCCCTCCGAGCATCTCAGGTGCCAAAAGTGGCTGTCAGGCTCTACACATTCTGGGAGAGTTTTCAGGATAAAATTAACTTCCATGTTTCTGTGCATTCGCAATGAGCTCCAGTGACAAATAGCTCCCTCTGACATTTAGGCAGGAGTGTTGTCCTTTATAGTTGGATTCTTGGCTGAGAGCAAATAACTCAGTGTGCTGCCATGGAGGTCTGTTGCTTCTAGAGCGTGTGGATTTAAACTATGTTAAAAAATTAGAGGAATCAGTTAATATTAAAAATGATTGTGTCAGTCTGTTCGCTGTAGACCGGTGAAAGCACAGCCTTCACAGCCTTAGGTCTGAGTTTGAAAACTTGCAAATGTTCCTGGGGAGGAAATTGTTATTGCTGGAGGCTTTTTTAATATATCTCTTCTGCATGTGGGTCGCCTCCATCCTCCAAAGTCCCAGGATTCAACACTGAGCTGAAAAGCCCCAGCTTGCATACCACCTTGGGATTGCTGAAAGGAAGTGCTGCAGCTCTCTGGCAGTTGTATTTTATAAATATTGCACTGGGGTCAACCGTAGGCAAACACGCTGTAAAATATATGGCAAAGATTTAGAGATTTCCTGGTAATAATTTTGACATGTCCTGTTTTATTAGCCTTCATGGGATTGTTTCTCAAGAGGTTGCTTCATTCATGCAGCACCAGTTTTCTGTGGATACAGACTTCATTATGCAAGGGCACCGTAGGAAAGTTTTGTGCAAATTGCTCTTAGGAATTAGTTTTCCTCCAAATTCCCTTTATAACCCTGTTTTCCTGCTCTGAGGCTTTACATACTTCATTTAGTTTGTGTTCAAAGATTTACTGATGCGGATGGTTCAGCGAATGCATCTCTAGGTTTTATCTTTCTTTCAGTTCATGTTCGTCGGGACCTAGGAGTTCAGCAAAAACAGGGCTTGCCCTTTTGGATTTATTTGAAATAGGAATTAACTACTCAGCTTCAGAGTAAACACAGTATTTTGCCCCTTCAATGGTATGAAAACTGATTCAGATGATTGTTTCTTGAAGGAAGGGGTAGTTGTCACCTCAGGCTTTGGAGGCTGTTCTTGATGTGTGTTGAAGTGGCTGATGAGACCTTGCAACTAAAATGAAACTGAAGCATTGCACAAGGCAATGCTTGCAATGGGAGCTGCTTGATCCAGTGAGCAAAAATTTCTGTGGGATTTAGGGGGCAAGGTGTTAATTCAGAAGCCAGGTTTTCCTTGCTCATCATCACTCGTGGGAGTTCAGGTCCTCACGTCCATCAGTTTCATCTTCAGGTTTAGAAGCATGGAGTATCCTGGTTGGAAGGGACGTGTAAAGATTGAGTCCAGCTTGTGGGACACGGTCTGGTTTCTTGGTCACAGACTCACAGAATATTCTGAGTTGGAAGGGACCTCCAAGGATTATTGATTTTCATGCTGGCTATGTTCATACTGATAAGGAAGTGAACTTAGCCACGGTGCTGCCAGTTGTCCATCCCCCCTGTTCACCAGGTCCTGGGGCGCTTCATCCCTCTGCTCTGCTGCAGCAACACCTGTGGGAAATGGATTTGTAGAGAATTCTCAAAGCCTGACAGAAGGCTCACATAGTATGTATTTGTATGTAAACTTCGAGATAAGAAATGCTGGCTTAGAAATGCCATGGAATAGGATGGACATTGTTGAGAGAGAAATGGGGCTAGAAAGAAGTTTCAGAGGATGGCCTTGCAAATAATAGTAGACGCTTTGGAGAAATAGAACTAGGAAAGATGCATTGTTGTAGGACCCATGAGGGGTAATTTTAGATGATTGGCTTTAAGTCATTTACAGCATTGTGTTGTAAAAGCTAGTGGGACAAGAAATGCTTATAATTGATTGTAATTAGGAAATAGTTGGCTTCTGATTGCGATGGTGTGAATTATAACATCTATATTGTCTCACCCCTCACACAAGACTGAAAATGGAATAAGTTTTTAAAACGCCTCTCAGCTGCCCCATCTCTGGGTCAAAAAAGGGCCTAATCCAACAAACATCCACCAAGGACCGGTTTTCCTTGGCTCCCTTCATCCTGCTCTATCCTCTAGCACTACCTCAACATGTCTCAAAGCCTTGGGCACTCCTTGGTGCCCTTCATGCCACTGCCCAGGGCACGAAACACACATCCCAATATTTCCTGCCATAAAACTTCCCAGCTGCAAAGCAGTCGTCGCCTTATTTCGGGCACTTAACGGCCGGCGAGCGATTCCTGCCCCTGTTTTATTTAGCTGTAGTCAAGGAGACTAGAAAGACTGGGATGTGATTCATGAGCAGAGATAAAGCTGGCAGGGTCTGGTTTTTCCTCGTCCCCAGGGAAACGGAAAGCAGCTTTAAGTGAATGGGCGATTTCTGCTCAATTTGGGAGTTCATTGGTCCTTCAGAATGCGGCATGGCAGGTGCTGGGTGCTGCCCCTCGATCCTGGCTTGCAGCTGGGGCTTCCCCTGTGGCTCTTTGCAGAGCAGCCATGGTCACAGCTTGTCCCAAGTTGTGATCTGTCACGAGAGGCTCACTCCGTTTTGGGCTCTTGGCAGGGCTTCCACAAGCAGCAGCCCACGACAAGCTGGGATTGGAAGAGCTCAAAATAGGAGTAGGAGCTGATTGCTTCGAGGCTGTGCAAGCAGTGTCAGGGAAATCTCACCTCTGTTTCCTTGCCCAGTGTCAGTGTGCTCTCTTGCCAGCTGCCTAGGAATTCCTGGGAGTAAGGGCTCTGTGTGATGGGACTGAACTTGGCAGAGGCTCCCCGAATCCTCACTGCCCTTTCTCTGCCGTGTCAAACTCTGAAACGAGAATGCTGCACTTTGTCTGTGTGGAGAATCATTTTTAACTCTGGTAAAATAGAAGATATTCTGGTTGGGTCACAGTCTATTGTTTTGAGGGGATGAAAGCCTCTTCCACCCTTTCCTTCCTCCTGCAACTTAGGAAAAACTTCAAACAAACTGCTTGAGGTGAGCCAGGCCCTTGAGAAGGCAAAAGTCCTTGCTGATGGCAGAGGTTTGGGCAGATCCCTGAGCTGGATTAGTAAGCCTGACTCGGTATCTGTAGGCTGAGTGCCTTGTCAGCAGGCTGCTGGTGGCTGTTCATCATTCCAAGGTTCCTGCTTTTGATGTGCAGGGGCTGGATGCTTTTCCCCCTGACTCTCTGTGAAAAGGAAAAAGCGTGTGCTGCCCGTTTCCCCCGTGAGTCAGAGGGTTTGCTGGGGCACTGGCCGCCTGCTCCTCGGACACTTCCACTTTGATTTCTGCCTGAATGGCCTTCCTGGATAGTCGTTTACTTTTGAATTACAGGAACGTGCTCCAGTGTCCAAAAAGTAATAGAGAGGGGCAGGGTTTCTGGGAATTAACCAAGCGTGTGCAGTCAAGTGTATTCTCCTTCCTAGTAGCAGTTTTTAATTATGCTGTTACTTGGCAAATTTAACGCTAGTGAGAGCTACCAGGCTCGGAATCTGGAGAGAGGGTTGAAACGTGCAGCATGAACAGCAGCAGCAGTGTTCTCTTCACACTCACTGACCTCGCTGTAGAGCCTAGGACTTAGAGTTGGGTGTTCTTCACTCTGTACCCTTTTATCTGTATTTATTGTGAGGTGCACAGTTGTGCATTAAGAACTGGGTTTTTCTTGAAGAAACAGTCAGTAGCTATATAGAATATTGTACTGTTTTCTCCTTTAAAACTCCTGTCATTTATTTTGTGAGAGTGGAAATTGTAACTTCACTGTGGGAATTTTTCTTCAGTAGAATCAAGTAATCTGGTTTTTCTTACATATTGGTAATTCTTTTTTGGGATAACAATACTGTGATAATTTATTTTTTTTTTTAAAACATGGACAAAGAGGTCTGATAGCTCCTTTTATTGTCAAGAAAGCAGACCCCATTTCCAGTTTCAGGGTAGTAATTTCCTCAGGTATCTCACTGCTGCATAACTTAAGGAACTTGCTATGATTCTGGATGGAATCGCTTTCAGTGAGAAATGAATTCATCTTTCTTTAAACCTTTGCAGCATAGACATATGCAGTTGAACTGACTGCCTTAGGGCTCCTTTTATAGTTAAAGAGCAGAAATGAGCATTTTTAGGATGTGATTCACCTGAACTATTTTAGGTACACACCGTTGGATGATCTCAGTGTGCTGTAGCAGTGCTGTTTCTCCCCTTTGATGGCAAAGGGAGTTTTAGCTGCTCCTGGCTCTCAGCATAATCATATCTTCTTCAAATAATCATTCCCTCTGTGTCCACCCTGTGCCCTAGATAGATCTGTGTTACATCCAAGGTGATCTTTGTTCAAGCTGACTTCTCAACTAATACAGCCTTCAAGCATCCTGGGCATCTATTGTTGTGCCTTGAAGGTACAACAAGACTTGTGCTATTTTTGATTTGATACTCTCACTTTTCTGCTTTTCACACTCATAATTCCTTCAGCAGTGGGATTTTAGACCAACTCAGCCTGCCTTGTATGACTGAACCCTGTGAGTTCCTTCAAACCATTGAAATCCTAGTGTGGGATTGCCTTGGAAACCGCAACTAGAGAATGGATGTGTAGAAACTGCCGAAGAAAAGTAGAGAAAATGTCTTGTGTGGTTGAAAGAAATAGTCACATCAATCAAAAATATGGGAAGTAATTAAGCTTCTGTGGTGCTTTTTTAGCTTTAGTGCCAGTTTTGCATAGTAACAGCTGATGGGAGGTGGGATGAAATCGTGTGTTCCCGGGGCTGTTGCACTTTTCCTGTTCCATTAACCTGTCACGTTCTCCTCAAGGTAACTGTGTTTTTAATAGAGCTGCCCAGCTGCTTGCCTGGAGGCTGGGCCATCAGACTCCCAGTCTTTTCTAAATAGACCTGAAGAGGTTCTGTACTTGGTCCAAGGAGGTGGCCCAACAACTCTATTACAAAGTTTAGGGTTTGGGGTTTTATTAATCCATGTCTCATGCAGCTCTCTGTTTGTTTCTTTGTAGAAGTGAACAGCAGTGCAGCTAGAAATGATAGCTAGCCTTCAAAATCTGCCCTGTAAAGACCAGTGAAGAGGTTGTGTGGATGGAAGATAACCAAAGTTATTTGGTTTGGCTTTAATGATCTGTGTATCTTAATGATGATACTGTAAAATGGAACGAATTACAGTAAGAAAATGTCTTCTGTGCATGAATGCACAAGGATAAAATGGCTTGTTTTTGATCCAGTTGTTTTCCTAGCTGGAGTGACAGCTGGCTAGAATTATGGGAGGTGCTGCATTGCCACTCTTCATTTCCTTCACCTGGAACATACGTAGACTTGTTTATACAGGGCCATCTTTCTTCTTCAGGCACAGTGGGTATTTCTGCTCCGTGGAGGGATGGTTCATTGCCACATCCCAAAGGCCATAAATATGCTACAGGCTGCAGCATATTGGCTCCAGCCCTGGTGTAGTTGCTGGTGAGCAAGTCAGTCATCCATAATGTCCACATGGGACGCTGGAGAACTGGCCCGATATTCTGAAATGGGGAGGGAAATGAAATTGTGATATTAATGTGTATATTATATGGAGGGAAATGAAATTGTGATATTAATGTGTATATTATATGGAGGGAAATTAANTTGGCTTTAATGATCTGTGTATCTTAATGATGATCCTGTAAAATGGAATGAATTACAGTAAGAAAATGTCTTCTATGCACGAATGCACAAGGATAAAATGGCTTGCTTTTGATCCAGTTGTTTTCCTAGCTGGACTGACAGCTGGCTAGAATTATGGGAGGTGCTGCATTGCCACTCTTCATTTCCTTCACCTGGAACATACGTAGACTTGTTTATACAGGGCCATCTTTCTTCTTCAGGCACAGTGGGTATTTCTGCTCCGTGGAGGGATGGTTCATTGCCACATCCCAAAGGCCATAAATATGCTACAGGCTGCAGCATATTGGCTCCAGCCCTGGTGTAGTTGCTGGTGAGCAAGTCAGTCATCCATAATGTCCACATGGGACGCTGGAGAACTGGCCCGATATTCTGAAATGGGGAGGGAAATGAAATTGTGATATTAATGTGTATATTATATGGAGGGAAATGAAATTGTGATATTAATGTGTATATTATATGGAGGGAAATTAAATTGTGATATTAATGTGTATATTTTGTGTAATATGTGATAATTATTATTAAATCCACTGGCTAAGGTCTGCCTTTGGTGGAGCAAGGAAAGGCTGAGCCTTGTCTCACCCTCACCAGGTGCCTGTGAGAGAACCTGTGTCACTCCTGTGACGTGCCTGCTTCTTCCAGCAGCTCCAGGGGCTGACACTGCCAAGAAGCTCCTGTTGGTTTTGCCAGAGATTGGTCCTTACTTTTTGTTTGGACTGACCTTTGCTGTTGCATATGAGGAGCAGAATTAGTTTCAGTCCAGCTGCATCCACTGAGGACAAAAGTCACACTCTCATTAGCCTGTAATCACACACACATTGCTTCTGCTACCCTGCTGTTTTAACACATAGGTAAGCTGGTGGAGTTCCGTGGGTTTAGTGGAGGTGCCAGCCCTAAACCAGAAAGCCTGTTTTTGTTACAGTTTCCTGGCTCAAGCACAAATCCCAGTGACTTTTGGACGGCATGGAGCAGCATCCATTCTCTCTCTTCTATTCTCTATTTAAAATTAACAGCTCCGTGCTATTGGCTTAATATAGTTCAGTTTTTTATCATGGCACAATCCCCAAATGTCTTTGGGTGTTGTCAGCCACGAACACAGGAAGTAATCCCTCATTAGGCAGAATTATCTAGACACAGCACAGGCCGGGGAGGCCAGTGCAAATAGTTTTGTATTGACAAGGGCTTCCTGTTTAGTACAAGAAAGTCGAGGCACCCGAGGTGAAACGGCAGCAGCAGATTCAAATTTCATCTCAACGGGTGCAGGGAGGCGACATAAAACTCCCAGTCCAATAAAAATAAAACACCAGCTTTTGGCCACTGGCAAGACTTTCTCTTCAGGAGGGATTCCAGTAAGTCACTCTGCACATGGCAGATAATATTTCCAGCCCATTGTGGTTTTTGAGAGGGAAAAACAACAGGTTTCGGTTGGAAGGGACTTTTAGAGGTCATCTAGTCCAACCCCTGCAATGAGAAAGGACATCTTCAACTAGACCAGGGTGCTCAGAGCCCCATCCAATTTGGCCTTGATTATTTCCAGGGATGGGGCATCCACCATCTCTCTGGGAAACTTGTGCCAGTGTTTCATCACAAAAAGCATCCTCTTCATATCTAATCTAAACCAGCCCCTCTTGGTTTAAAACCATTAGCCCTTACAGTGGGTTAAAGTTTTTTTTTTCTGCTTTTACTTCACAACACAGGCTGGACATTGAGCATTCAGTAAAAGTGTGTTAAGAACATCTGCAGGCAAAGAAAGGTCGGGGTGTTTTGATCGTGCTGCAGTGTTCAGTGTTGGCAGAGGGGACATGGCCCTCTGTGAGCCATCAGGCTCTGTGTGATGGGGTCTCTACACCCCTGAGGTTTAGGCTTTGGCAGGCAGGTGAGAGACACTTTAACTTCTTGCTCTCCTATTCTGTCATTTCAGGATGATAAGATAAGTGTGTCTTTGATGCTTCTGTCTGCGTGTTAGAAATTACTCTGTACAATTGGGTGCTAGAAAAATATTCCACGTCATCTGTTTATTAAGGCTATATCCATTTTTTTTCTACCACAAGCTGCTGTCTCTCCAACTCGATGTAGTAACCTGAGAAAAGGAAATTCCTTACTTATGCTGAACATAAACCCTGTATGCATGAGTAAAACTATTGTGTTTGAGCATCTAATCCCATACATATCCATAGAAATCACTGCTGTCCAAGCAATCTGTTTTTATTTTCTTGACTGCTGCATTATTTACATGCTGCAGAAGTCTCCTGGACAAAAAGAAAATCCCACACGGCTAGATAGCAGCCCACTTTGGCTAAACCACCACGCTTTTGTTTAATATAAATTACTTCTATTTTAAAGCCTGGGATTGTCCACATGTTGTTCTGCTGCCGCTTAGTTCAAATTTATCTGTCCACCAGATCCCTGTGATCCCCCTTAAGGTACTTAGAGAGCACAAGAAGATCCCCCCTGTAGCCTTCTCATCTTCAAATACACACGCTTAAGCGCCTCATCCTGTCATCTTAGCAAAGGCCCTCCCTGTGTTTGGCCAGACTCCCATCTCTCCTATGGATATTCTCCAGAATGTGTGCGTTGCTCACGTTAAGATAAGATGTGCCCAGCTCCAGCTTATGCCCCAAAATGGCCATTTGTAACGGCACGGTCTTTTTTCTTTATTTAATTTTTAAACGTTTGGGAATCGCCCTTTGCTGAGCCGCAGGAACCAGCGCATTGTTCTTCCCCTGGAAGGGGCGGGTGTGCTCTGGGCTTGCCTGGATCTCATGGATGTCAGGGAGGAAGGAGAAAACTTGCAAAAAGCGATGGTTGGTTGGTTCTGCTGTGGTTGGTCTTGGTGGTTCTGCTGTGCCGTGTTGGTGACAGTGACTGAGTGACTGCTTTAAACAGGATGCCAGCTCAGCAAACTTCTCAGCAGGGGCTGAGTTATGGAAGTAGGAGTAGAGGCTGAGAGCAGTGGAAATAGCTGACTGTTCCCAAAATACACAGTTTACACTGAGGGTGCTAGAGAGAAGCCACGCTTTTTTGCAAAACTCAGGCAATAAGTGTTTTCCATCCTGTTTTTTTTTCCATTTTTCGAATGCAAAAATTACTGGTATTGAAACATTTCCTTGCTGTATTCACAGCCTAGTGTTTGATTTACTTCGCTATTCACAAAAATTACTGGTATTGAAGCATTTCTTTGCAATATTCTCAGCCTGATATTTGATTCGCTTCTCTGTTCATGTCTGCCAGGAAGTGAAACTTTGGGCAAGCCTGGGTAAAGTGCGTTGAGAAATAAAATGGGCAAGTAGTGATGGAAAAGCAGTGATTTGTGTAATTGCAGGCCAGAACGGGAAGGAAGTGTTAGCCCAGCCTCGTGCCACTCGTTCCTGACAGCATGGCACGAGGTTCAGAGATTTATCTGGAGATTAAGGAGCAAGAGCAAAGGGCCTGGAGGTGGGAGAACACAAAACCTGAGTGATCTGGTATACAGAAGTGTGGGGCTGAGCTGAATATAGGAAAGAGTTCTGTGTGTTATCGGTTGTGCCATTTTTAGTCCTTTCAGTGTCACAAGGCTACTCCTTGGCATAACGTCCAGTTTAAAAGC
>VYZR01000018.1:32307-92998 GCA_013400675.1 Oxylabes madagascariensis | reverse complement strand
GTGTGTGTGTGTGTGCGTTTGTGCACAGGTGTAATGCGTGTGGCATTTTCTTTTCAGCTTTTGGTGGTTAATTGTGTTTTTTTTTTCCCTTGTGAACTGTGTTTGGGTTTTTTTGTTTTGTGTCTGTGCTCTTGTCTGTGAAACGATCTCAAGATTGCAAACCATAAATGCTTATGAGAAGTGTTACCTTAATAAGCAAAAACACTTCTAGAAATATGTATGGTTTTGTCATTAAACTGATTGCTTAGGTCATGCACGTTTTGGCTTTTGACTTTCCCTGGCCCTATTACCAGCTATTAACTTCTACTAACAATAAAATGCTTGGGCGTCAGTTGAAAGCGAGACAGGCAAATTTATAGGCTTTTGAGTTGAGAGATCTGAGTTTTAAAGAATGAAGCTTTTTGTGTTCTATTTTTTGACAGTTTGTGTCTGAAGAAAACTCTGAGTCACCAGTAACTTTAGTACACCTTTTCTGGTGCTTGGTTTTCCTCTCCCCTACTTGTGTGCAAGTACTGAGTAGCCCTAATGGAAATCAGGAGTGGGAATGACACGTGCATATCATGAACCCTAAGCAATTTCCTGATTCAAAGGTGTCGCAATCCACGTGTGCATTCAGGGAAAATCAAAACTCAAATTCCACCATCCTCAAATTAGCTCTGGGGATGGGAGGAGCTGTCAGTCCCACCATTAGTGAAGTGAATGAGGACTGACGAACGACCATCTGATTTTTCCTTGCCTTCGTTGTCACTATTTTGTCTCACTCCCCATCCAAAGGGTCAAAGACACTGAAATTAACAGTATCTCAAATACAGACCATAATCTGAAATAATGGACTGTTTGAAAAACTTGCCCTACAACAAAAAGAATATGATCAGAACATGATCAGAAGTATTCCCAATGAATTCTTCAACCCTGGCATTCACTAAGGAGGCATGGAAAACTATGGCTCTTGACTTAGTCAAAGTCTTCGACTGTACTTTAGAATGAAGTTTTAGAGTCAAATGCCTGGCCAAAACAGACATAGTAGGTGCTTTTCAGATTACATTTTCACATGAATGGCTGATTTTCAAACAGAAAAACTAGATAGTCATGTGCTTTTTGAAAAACCAAGCTTTTTGGTTTCATTTTGAACCTACGGATTTACAGGCCTCTCTTGAGTTATGCAGCCTGTCCACATTTAAACACGTTTAGTTAGGAAAAAACCAGCGCTTTCCCTTCTTGGGCTCTCTCTCCTATGGAAATGGTTTTTAACTTGCAAAAGGCAACTTGTAACTCTCTTTGACCTTTAGATCAACAGGATGATCAGGAAAGGACAGAGGAAAGACTGGCCCACATTGCAGATCATCTTGGATTCAGCTGGACAGGTAAAGTGCACATTGTCTGCTCCAAAGAGAAAGGAGGGGAATGGTCCACACTCCTTTCATGGTTTATTTTAGATGATGTTCTGATTATCTAAAAATGTTTTATAAAAATAATTTTCTTTGGAGTACTGCGAGTCCTAAATGGGTTGACAAGGAACCTGTTCTAAACAATCACGTAAATATGGTGGATTTAATAGACTTGAGGCAGTGAACAGTAGTGGAGACAAGTGAAAGTAACATGGAATGAGATCAAATGTTTTTTCAGATTTTGGGATTAAACTGTAATTTGCAGACATTTACTTTCCTTTGAATGAAATGAGACCAGGGGAGTAGTAGTAGTAGTAGCAGACCTCTTTACACAGATGGATTTCTTTTTCAGAGCTAGCAAGAGAACTGGACTTCACAGAGGAGCAAATTCACCAGATCCGAATTGAAAATCCCAATTCGCTTCAAGACCAGAGCCACGCACTCCTCAAATACTGGCTTGAAAGGGATGGAAAGCATGCAACAGGTTTGTCTCCAGTTATTGTGTGTAACTGTCTCCGATCTGCTATCTGAGGTGACAGGTGTGTGTTGTAATCACGAAGAAAATTTGGGGAAAATTTAGGCTACGGAAAGATGGATTGTACTCAATGTTGTTTCCAGTATTTCTGTATAACACAGCAACTCAACAAATTTGTTAAAAGGAAAAAAACCGAGCGCTAGTTTTTATAGGCAGCCAGTTGGTTCTTTTTGGATTTTACATAGCACTGCTTCTAAATGTATCTGTAATTTATATATGATATCAGTCAGTCTCCTGTATATGCCCTTCCTATGGAGAAGGGAGGGAGTGTGCTTGACTCTTAACTGAGTTGCATGGTGTCATTCCAATGGCACAGATACCAATCTGACCCAATGTCTCACAAAAATCAACCGCATGGACATCGTTCACCTGATGGAGACCAGCGGCATAGACCCCATGCAGGGCCACGGCACGCGCACGTACGTGGACACGGAGCAGTCCTTGGCATTGGACCACAGCGAAGGTAAGTGACTCCTGACCCAAACTGCCCAGGGTACCTCTCTAAGCATCACTCTGCTCTGAAGTGTTGGCCCAGGCTCGTCCGTCAGCTCTCGTGACAGAGCACAGGAATCCCGTTTTGAAAGCACTATGTGGATGGATGCAAGCACAGCATCACAAGAGTCACAATTCATCAGGTAGAAGATCTGCACTTTAGCTGATTCTTCAGATGCAAACACCGTGGCCAGTAATGTGTGCCCAGTTTACCTTGGGGTTTGGGTTTTTTTGCTTGTACAAGTGCTTTCACGAAAGTTCAGAAGGTTGTATTAGAATTTGACCAAGATATTAAAAAGGAAAACTACTCCGAACTTTGACAGAAAACCCCTTTGGATTTGAGTATACAGAATATTGTAATTCTGTTAGGATGCTATTGCATTTCTTAAGTTTGAAAGTTTAGTGGATTAGATCCAGTGGTTGCTAACTGAAGGAATACCCCCAGATTATTTGGCATAAAATCCTCTTTTCCAGAAGTGATACTTTTGGGTGCCTAATTCAATATTGAAGCATATTAGACAGCTGCAAAGGTCCCAGTATTGAAGAGAATGTAGGAATAGAAGGCTGTTGGTTACAATTAGCATTCTCATATCACAGGCACATAGTTTTAGAATGTTAACCTCTTTGTCCAGCTCAAATTCGGTACAAGCTTTTCTGTTTCCCCTCAGTTTATTCCTCAGAGTTCACTAGGTTTCCAGTGAATATGGTACATCAATGAGATACTTCTTGCACCTAGCCCTCTATGAAGTGTTTTTGTCTTTTTTCATATGGATGATTTTCCCAGATGCAGATAAATAACGGATATGGGGCGGGGGACAAGTCACTAAAATCTACCCTAATCAGCTGGAAAAAAAAAAAAAATCTGTTGTTTATCGTCTTCTATATTTAGAGGGTTTCAAGCATACTTACTTGAGGTAAATGTTGTTTTGCCCATTGCTGTCCAAATCTGGCCATAGTAGTGGCAATCTGGCATTCCTTGGGCTACTCCTAGAGGCCAGCTGCCCTCCCACTCAAGGTGTTCAAGAACTTCAAGTCACGTGTTGTGCCTGGGGATTTTTGATGCACACAGAGCACAGGAAGGAATTCTGCATTCTGGTCAGACTTGTAATGATATCTCTCATCTCTCTGTCTTGGCAAGGGTTTTCAGCACTGCAGGAGGAAGTGTACAGCTCAAGATACAAGCAAGAACAGCAGAGAATATCTAAGGATGGCGAGCCAACGGAGCACCCTCCTCTGGTCTCTGAGGAAGACGTGTCTGTCAGCTCTTCCCCGTTCCAGAACAGTACTCCCAGGAGCGAGGTGGAAGTGTCCATGGCTGAACTTCTGAGGCAAGCACACAAGGAACAAGTAGAAGCTGAATTCTCAGGGAAACCTCAAGACGTGCCAGGGAAGCCATCTGCTTCACAACAGGAATATTTGTAAGTGCCAAAAGACCAGCATGAAGCCATAGGGAACAGGTTCTCTTTTCTTTGTGTAGTAAGAGGATTTTACAGTTGCCTTTGAAACTTACCAACACACTAGAACTTTCCTTGAGTTGTGGTTTTCACTTTTTAATTCACATGGAGGAAGTCTTAAGGCTAAGGAGAGAAAGTCAGTTCATCAC
This sequence comes from Oxylabes madagascariensis, assembly GCA_013400675.1. Classification (NCBI taxonomy): domain Eukaryota; kingdom Metazoa; phylum Chordata; class Aves; order Passeriformes; family Timaliidae; genus Oxylabes; species Oxylabes madagascariensis. The sequence goes on along the minus strand of VYZR01000018.1, from coordinate 88,980 downwards.
TGTGAACACAAAGCAATAACACTGTCTAGGACACAGGTAAGAAAAGAGGGCTAATAGAGAAGTGGAGGGGGTTTTATGTATGTTTTTCATGTTTTGGATGACAAGTGATGACATCTAAATGAAAGGAATCCTAAAGGACCATTTCTCCAGATTCAGGATGGCTTTTGCAATGTAGGCAATTTTTTTTCAATTTAATCATTACTTACAAAACTCATAACTACCTATTAAGAACTGGGCTTTTAAAAGTGTATTTCAGATGCCCAAAGGAACAGAAATGGAGTTTTGCAGAGGCAAGACACAAGTAATAGTACATGATAGAGTACACTTTTAGAAGATCTGTGCAGCAAAAACTAGAATTTCTGAGGTGGGGCTCTCAGTGGGGTTGGTGTCATTTGAAAAGGAATTTGAAATAGATCACGTTTATTTCTCCACAGCTTCCCTAATTACGTGCCCATGCTGAGACCTCTCTGCAGGGTAGAGTCAGGTATTAATAAGCCAGCAAAATATCAAGAATTCCTATCCAAATAAGTGATTTTCCTGGAGGTGATTAGCTTTGATGTGGAGACATGGCTCCCAGCAGTCAAAGGGCAGCCGAGTCCAGCAAATGGACTTTGGGGGATTCTTTTGTTCAGGATATGCGGGGAGAGAGTGTGGGAGACAGAAAATGCCATCTAGGAAGGCTTCTGTTGCAGTGTTAGACAAAAATACCAATGCTCCCTAATGATTTGCATCAGGAAATGAACATCTTTGAGGAACAGAGAATACTTGTGAGATAACAGCGCCAACACTATGTGAGAATAATGATGACAGGGGACTTTCACTACACTGAAGGTCGAATTTGAACTAGGTGGAAAATCAGGCTGGATTTAAATAGCTTGTTAGGAATATGCTCCAAGAGGAATTATACAACAATATTGAATATACAGATGCTTGATGCAGATGTATTTCCTTTATATATCTGTTACATAGTAACATATATAATGGCAGGTTTAACAGACTTGGGGCAGTGATTAATCATAGCAGGGTTCAACCATGAAAATACCGTTACAAGCAAAACCTGAACTTCTACTAAATTTCTGTTTGCTAAAGCTCCAGAATTCTGCATGGAAGTGGGTTTTTCCACTTTGCAGCTGCACAGCTTGTGCTCAGTGTTGTAGGTGCCTCACATCCTTCTATAGTGACCCAGGCTCTCCCACTAGAAAAATAAATGGTGATATATAGAGATGTGAGGGCACAAGTGACAGCAAAGTTCTCTGCAATACTTTACAAATACCAAGTTTTGCAGAATTGCATGGAGGGGTTGCATATCCATTTGGAGATTTGCTTGGGAAGATGTGTGGGATTCCCAGCCAGAATACTCTGTAGTTCCTGTCAAGGAGTATCAGATATTTCTAGACTTTGCTGGACGACAGACGACGTAACAATATGAAGTCAGTGCCTAATGTTCTATTGCTGGAAATTGGGAAGCGCTGCATGGTGGTAACTTGCTTGGACCTGTAATTCACAGTGTCACGACTCCAGGAATGGAGCAGTCCGTGGGAGCCGGAAAAGCAGTGAGCAGAAAATCTGCGCGCTCAAGCACGGCAAAGGGAGAGTCGCAGAGAGCGCCCCTGCAGCCTCTGTCCTCTGCACAGAGAGGAGACTCCCCCATTGTCCAAGAGCCCGAGGACCCCCAGCAGCACCGGGAAAGCCTCTCTCCAAGGAGATCTAGTCTCGTGATAGTGGAGTCCCCTGAGGAGCAGACGGAGAACTCTGGAAGGGGCTATGAAGAGGAATCCTTAGAAAAGGTAAATGAACAACTTTTCCTCAATGTAATTGATGCCATAAACCAATTTTTATGTCTTGCTCATTTCTCAAGATAAGAATATTTGTAGTGAATTTGCATCTGGCACTGAGTTTTTTTCTCCTTCCTGCTGTGGTTAAAAGGGTCAGGTAGAGGCTTTTCTCCTGAAGTTTTCAAAGTTGAAGCAAAGCCCAGATCCCAAAGTCTAGAATGGTAATTCTGGTTCTGCTCTACCTTTCTTTGTCCTTCAGCCTGTAATGGTTACATCTGTGCCTGAGAGACAGAGAGTGTCAGTTACAGAGGCAGAAACAAACCGAAACAGATGTAATGCGGACCAAGCAATAAAAGTAAAGCTCATAAAGAAGGGCAAGGCTAGCCCAGACTAGCTTGAGAAGTGGTGGGAAAGGTTTGTAAAGTCAGCAAGATGGAAAAGAGACAGCAGCTGTGCATTGCAGAGTGCTAAGGATGTACTGGATCAATGGTGTTTATGTAGCGCAGAGGCAGTAAAGAGATAGAGACAGGACAGTGAAGAGGATATCAAAAACTGTACAAGGTAGGTCTTGTGTTGTGTGAGATGAAGGGACTTCATTGCAACACTCAGAGAGGGCAAGACATCCACCAGCAAGGAAAGCAAGCAACCATGTGGGTTTTAGTGGAGAATCAAAGTTTCCTGGCAGATGAAGGTTGATGAATAAACAACTTGCTTTGCCCATTCTAAGTGGAAGAAAAGGAGAAGGCGTCCGTGGGCAGGGAAATCAGCTCTGCGAGTTAGAGCAGAGAAGGCGCAGCTGTACTGAGGAAGAAACTGTTTCAACTTTGTGTTCATTAGAAACAAGCCTTTCTCTCTTTGCTACTATGTGGCCAAAGGCATCATCTCTAGAATGAAGGGTTTCAGAGCTTTGCCTCCGGGATCTCAGGGAAAGGTGGAATTTAAAGTGTATCGGTTGATTGAAAGAGTATCTGCAGCAAGGCACAGTACAAGGGCTACAGGAGGACAGGCTGCCCTCGAAATAACATGCTGCTTTCCCCCTCCAGTCCTTTTACTGAAGTGAAACAACAACAGCAGCCGGTACCACTAAAAATACTCCCGACCCCCCCTTATTTATTTTCCCCTTTATGTTTTGATACTAGTGCTGTTTCCCAACTGATTATTTTCAGCCTCTCTTTGCCTTCTGACATGTTTGTTTAAATTTTTAATTCTTCCTTATGCAAGACAGACAAGTTCAGCACTTGTCACTCATTTTTCCTGATCTTTCTGAGGCTACTGCTACACTGTCCTCCAGTTAAAACTCTTCAGTCCTGCTGTCTGTAGCCTGGGCTCTGTACTTCCCCCTGTGGAGGATTAAAAGGCTTTTGTATATTTTTCTGTCTAATTAACCCAGAAAGCATATGCAAAATGTAGGAATTGCAGAGCTGGTGTAGGAAGACAGAAGCTGTAGCTGCTACTAGTACCACATACAGAGTCCTGCTTCCATGCTTCCCCTAGGAGTTAGCAGAGGAGTTAGGTGGGCTGGAGCTCAGCTCCGACGAAGACGAGATGGTCACTACCAGGGTCATTCGGCGCCGAGTGATCATTCAGGTACTGAGTGCTGAATGACTGCACGAGCCTGTGCTGCCTTAGGCCCTGAGCTGGTGTTGCTCCTCAGGCTGGGATGCTCCCAAATAATGCACCTCCATTGGATAAGCTGTTCCAATACCTTAGGATTACAGTAACACTGCTAACCCCACTCTAAATTCCATAGATGCCTTGGTAGAAGGAAGATGAAGGCTTGTCAGCCCCATACACAACAAGGTGAACTAACGTACCTTTGCCTGTGTGCTGTGACATCACTTTTCTTTGCATGCCATTCTAAGGATTTATTTGCAGAACATGTTTTTTTCCTAACATTGCTGATTTTTTTTCCATTCTGTAACCAATTAACTGGTTTTAAAATGGCTTATTTCAAGACCCACATGAAGTCCTCGCTTCACACAACTTTGTTCTTTGTCATACAGGCCGATAGTGTGCCTGAAATGCCACCAGAAACAGTCACAGAAGAGCAGTACATAGATGAACATGGCCACACAGTGGTAAAGAAGGTATTGTCAGTTCTGCCCCTTGCTACCTTCCTCCTCTCCTGTAAAAGGAAGGAAAAATCATCCCCAGAAATGCCAGACTTCCTGCTATGAAGGGGAGTGATTTGAAGAGCAGAGAGTGGAAGGAAAGAGAATTTCAGCTCGTGAGAGATACCGAAGTTTGAGCAATAATTTAGATTCTCAAAATCATTCTGTGTTACAGCGTAAAACCTAATAGGATGTATTTCATTAACTTTCCTTTAAAGCCAAGGAAAATTCTGCACAGATCCACACATTTTAGAAGAAAGTTGTTTATTTCTTTTTTAAAAACCCCACCAAAAAACCCACTCCACCACAATCTTACCTGACATGTTTGTTTGTTTGCTTGCTTGTCCTAATGAAAGCAATGGAAGGCTGGGTCTGTTAAGAGTCAGCTAAGCCCAGAGTCTAGATCTTCAAAATCAGATCATGCTTAGAAAAGCAAATTCTGCACAGCATGGAAGTGAAAGGGGAAATTCTGTGCTCCTTTCTTTATCTGACAACTCAGTGCTCAGCAATTTGGCTTAGGACTTGGTTGAGCTGGGCCGGTGGCAAATCCCATGTTCTGTCTTCTGAGAAGACATCACACCCCCTCAGCTGGATAGGCTGGCTCTGGAACCTGTTTGAATTCCTGGTGGAGTAAGCCACCCCTGCCAAAGATTCCTTGGTCTCATTGCACAGGGGTGAGTGTGACAGTTCTCAGGGATAGGTCTGTGCCTTGAACCGTGCCATCCACAGAAGGATGCACAACCATCCTCCTGAGCAATTTCACTTCTTGAACCCTGTAATTCTCTTCCTGCTTTGGCCAGCCAGTGCCTCGAGAGCTTTAGCACCAGATGAGTCTCTTGAGTAGCCGTTGAGGAATAGAACAAGGAACCATCTACGCAGGTTCTTCCATGTAGGACAAAATGCCCTTTGAGTAGCAAATACTAGATAGAGAACAAAGAGGAATATTTTACTGCTACTTCTTTGGGGACTAAACTCCATTCCTTCAGGTCACTCGGAAGATCATCCAGCGATACATTGCTCCAGATGGCACGGAAAAAGAGGAAGTGCTAATGCAGGGAACACCGCAAGCCCCCGTCACTGTGGAAGAGGGAGATGGTTATTCCAAAGTGGTGAAGCGAGTTGTGCTGAAGAGTGACAGTGAGCACTCAGAGGTAGGGTGTGCTTTGCCTGCTGTGGCACAGAGCAGCAGCACCCCAGTAGTGCTCTTAGTCCCTGCAGCTTAGCGTGCTCATTCTGCCACTCAGTCCTAGAATCCCACAGTTACCCTACGTTTACCTTGCTGGTCTGTTCTTGCTTTGAAGAGGCTAAAAACATCTATGACTTAAACAAAAACTGTTTCAGAGCCAGGTAATTAAAAACAAACTGAAAAGGTAAATGCCTTCCTGCCACACTTCACTGTCTGGCCCTACAGGCGTTTGGATCAGCGCGACTGAGCTGTGATGAAGGGCTGGAAGCTGGCAATGGGGTGTGCTTTCAGCAGTGCTGGGCCAAAAGCAAGGTGTAGCAAGCAGTCATTGGAATCGTGAAAAAGATCACTGATACTTTTGCTTGTCAGAATTACTCATCAGAATTAATTCTTTAGGAGGAAAGTAATAAGAAAAAAGAGTCTTAATTTTTTTTCTTTTTTCTTCCTTTTTTCTATTTCCCTTTTTTCTATTTTCCTTTTTTATTGTTTTCCTTTTTTTCCCCTTTTCTCCTTTTTCCTCTTTTCCCTTTTTCGTTTTTTTTTCTCTTTTGTCCTTTTTTTTCTTTTTTCTCTTTTCTCCTTTTTGCTTTTTTCTTCTTTCTTTTTCTCCTTTATCCCTATTTTTGCCTTTTTTCCCTTTTTTCTTTTTTTCTCTTTTCTCTTTTTTCTTTTTTCTTCCTCTTTTTCCCTTTTACTTCTTCTCTGTCCTTTTTTTTCCCCTTTTTTCTTTTTTTTTTTTTTTTTTCTTTTTTTTTCCTGTAAAGTGACCCNTTTTTTTTTTTCCTTTTTCTTTCCGGTAAGCTGACCCTAACAGGTCTACACTTTACCCTGTGGAGCCCATAGACACAGAAGTTAATTTGGCCAGCACACATCCCAAAGCATGGAATTCATCTCCAGCTTACTTGTGCTTTCTAACCTTGCAGGTGACCCTGTCTGAGCCTGCTGTTCTCTCTAGTCCCTCCAAATTCCAGTCCGAACCAGTGGAGGGCCGGAAAGTCAGCAAGGTCATAAAGACCACTGTAGTGCATGGAGAGAGGACGGAGAAACACCTGGGGGATGCCAGCCTGGCTTCTGATCTTCCGTCAGCCAAAGAGGACTTTGAAGAGGTAAAAATAACTTCTAGTTTTATGCTTTACACTGTTACAGCAAGTGTCGCCACAACCCCAGGGACAAAGTCTGTTCTCCTGAAAGGTTTGTTGGTGGCCCAGCAGATTCAGTTGGCGAGTCCTAAGCTGAGTGTAACTCTGTTCTTATACTCAGCCGTGTCACAAAAAGACGCATCTATAAAGAATGCGTGGTGAAAGCTGACATTGCAGAATTAGGTAAGAAACTTGCTAAGACCAAAGGAAAACGTCATGGAGGCTTTGTGTGAAGTTCTTGGAAGCCTTGGCTGTGAGTGCAGGTAAAGTTCATTCACGCGTTACCACTCGTGGAGGTAATTGTAGAAGTGGATACAGTAAAGCCCCCACCCTGGGTAAATGGATGTGTTCCTTCCCTGAATCCAGTCTCTTCTCCCCTTGATTAGCATGTCTTAGAGGTTGAAAAAAATATCTAAAAACGCATAAATAGATAAAAGCTGTGCAGCGGTAGGTGATGTGGGCGCGTACGGTTTGGGTTGTGTGACCGGGAATCCAAACCAGCAGCCTGGTCCCCCTTTTCTCACAGGGGCCAGAACTGTCTGGTAAAGGTTCAAAGAGATGGCTTGGGAAGGAACGCGTAGCTCCCAGCTACCACCTCAATAATTCCAGAAGCCACTACTGCAACATGCTTTGGTACAATCATTACCGAAGTGAAACTGCCCCGCAGGAGAAACTGTATGTGATGTGTCTGCAGGAGGGAAGGATGCTCTAAGGGATGTAGCTGCTTCTTTCAGGTGCCCGTTCAGCATTTTCTCAGCATTGGGCTGTGTTAATATGAAGGACGAAGGTAGGAAGAGCTCCAGATGTTTTGGGTGTGTTGTAATTCTAAGTTTATGTTTCCATTGGAGGCTTTGAGCTATACAGGTCACCACGTGACAGTGCAAGTCCCTGCCTTGGTAGAGAAAGAAATCAAGAAAGACGATGGATCCGTAATTAAAAGGTTTGGCTTGGCAAGTTGGTGAAGTGTTACTGCAAACGAAATTAACACAGTCACAGGAGTGGATTGCAGTGAGTGCCTGCAGCAAAGGATGCAAAGCTGCAGCTGCACTAAAACACTAACCTGGCGGCGGTGATGGCACACAGAGCAGTGAAATAAAACACTTACACAGCAGTGGTGCAGGAATTAATGCAAAAGCCAGTCTTTATTGCAGACCTTCAGGGCCAGAGATGGGAAAAGGCCCATCTGCACAGTGCCTGAATAGAGCTTAGCTTAGCAAAGTAGCACAGTTCTAATGGCATGGAGAATGGATGGATGGGGAATGAAAGGATAATGAATGGATGGAGAAATGGATGGAGAATGAAGGAATGATGGGTGGGTGAACAGATGGATGATGGAGAATGGATGGGAATGAGCAGATGATGCAGAATGATGGATGGATGGATGCACAGGGATGGATGAGGAACAATGGCATGCTGGAGAAGGAAGGGAGGGCTGCATGAATGCACAATGACAGAATGAGAGAGTCCTCCTCGTCCTTGTCGTCATCCTCATCGTTGTCCTCCTCCTCATTATCCTCCTCACCATCCGCCTCCTCCTCTTCCTCCTACCCCTCATCCTNATGAATGGATGGAGAAATGGATGGAGAATGAAGGAATGATGGGTGGGTGAACAGATGGATGATGGAGAATGGATGGGAATGAGCAGATGATGCAGAATGATGGATGGATGGATGCACAGGGATGGATGAGGAACAATGGCATGCTGGAGAAGGAAGGGAGGGCTGCATGAATGCACAATGACAGAATGAGAGAGTCCTCCTCGTCCTTGTCGTCATCCTCATCGTTGTCCTCCTCCTCATTATCCTCCTCACCATCCGCCTCCTCCTCTTCCTCCTACCCCTCATCCTCCTCCTCCTCAGCATCCTCGCCCTCCTCATCTGCCTCCTCCTCTTCATCCTTCTCCTCCTAATCCCCCTCTTCCTCCTGATCCTCCTCCTCCTCTGCTTCCTCCTCCTCCTCTTCATCCTCCTCATCCTCACCCTTATCTTCCTCGTCAGCATCCTCCTTTTCTTCCTCCTCCTCAGCATTCTCCTCCTCAGCATCCTCATCCGCCTCCTCCTCCTCTTCCTCCTCTCCATCCTCCTAATCCTCATCCCCCTCCTCCTCATGCTTATCATCCTCCTGATCCTCATCATCCTCATCCTCCTCCTCCTCAGCATCCTCGCCCTCCTCATCTGCCTCCTCCTCTTCATCCTTCTCCTCCTAATCCCCCTCTTCCTCCTGATCCTCCTCCTCCTCTGCTTCCTCCTCCTCCTCTTCATCCTCCTCATCCTCACCCTTATCTTCCTCGTCAGCATCCTCCTTTTCTTCCTCCTCCTCAGCATTCTCCTCCTCAGCATCCTCATCCGCCTCCTCCTCCTCTTCCTCCTCTCCATCCTCCTAATCCTCATCCCCCTCCTCCTCATGCTTATCATCCTCCTGATCCTCATCATCCTCATCCTCCTCAGCATCATCCGCCTCCTTGTCCTCGTCATCATCCTCCTCTTCATCCTCCGCATCCTCACCCTCACCCTCCTCTTCCTCCTCCTCAGCATCCTCCTGATCCTAATCGTCATCATCCTCATCCTCCACATCCTCCTCAGCGTCATCCTCAGCATCCTCATCCTCAGCATCCTCCTCTGCCTCCTCAGCATTCTCCTCCTCCTCAGCTTCCTCTTCCTCCTTCTCAGCATCCTCATCCTTCTCCTCATCCTCCTTCTCATCCTTCTCCTCACCAACCTCCTCCTCCTCATCAGCCCCCTCCTTGTCCTTCAGCCTCCCTGGGTGATGTTTGCTAGCGGCTCCAGCAAGGAGCATTTTCCTGGCAAATATTCTGTCACTTTCCCAGGCTCCTCAGGCACTCTCAATTAACATGGAGGCTCCATTCATCCTACAATGTTCATTCTCCACACATTCACTCTCCATCCACTTCCACACCTTTTCTCTCTGCTTCTACAAATAAGAGGCAGACACAGGAAGGTAACCATGGTTATCTTTATAGAAGGATCCTCAGGTGGAAAACTCTGAGGAAGCACGCCCTGCATGATGCTTGTAGAATTTTTATTGATTTTGCAAGTTTGCATATCTGACAAGAGCCCCCAGTGAATGCCCCCAGTCTCTAATACCTTCTAAATCCAGCCCCCTTGGATGAGGACTCAGCCCTGTTGATGAAGATATGTCTCAAAGTGCTGAGTTCAACCTTGGTTTCTAAGGAATACCAAGATAGCACAGGGGTCCTGGAATTTGTTTTGTCTTTCTGCCTAGGAAAATACTGAAGCTAAGTTACAAGAATAGGCTACAAATGTATGTGTTAAGAGTACAGAGAATATAGAAAAAGGGTAAAAATCCATAGGAGTTGACTATTGCATAACTTTGTGTATTACATACACATTGCTGTGCCTTCTCTCCAGCATGTATAACTCTGCCTTGGAAAAGCCTGAAAACCACACTTCCTCAGACCCCCAGAATGGTGGCCTTTCTAAGCCAGGTCTCTCCTGTTTTTGGTTCTAGGACAATACTAAGTAAAGCCAGCACACAGAAGAGGACCGTGATGAAGGACCGCTATGGAAAACATGTTCACATAGAAGAGCTGGAAGACACCCCAGAAGCACTCCCCAGGGATGACCTCCAGCATGACCTCCAGCAGCTTCTTAGGCACTTCTGCCAAGAGGACTGGACACAGGAGGCCAAGTGAGAAGCTGCCGCCCCTGCACAGTGCCACGTGCCCCCTCCCGTCTGCAGCCGTCCCGGGGTAGCAGAGTTGTTGCTGCCACTCCTACCTGTGCAGCTGCAGTGAATTCATTTCTCCCCGTCCCGAGTTTCCTTTTGTGCTGTTATGATTTTTCACCCTGTAAGCTAATTTGTGACCAAAGATAGCATCCTTCAGGCAGGATGATTTCTCTGCCATGCTGGCACCCAGTCAGCGTCGCCACTCGTCCCTTCGCTCTGGCGCTCGCTTACTGACACGGCCCTTGCCAAGCAGACTTCATCGACAGGCCTCTTCCACTGACTGTGTACATGCACTGCACAAAGGAGTTGACGTGTAAACTGTAAATAGCAGAGTATTTGAACTCACGAGACCGCAGAACGCTCACTGCCCGTTGGCATTGTGGGTTACGAGGTGCGGTGACCCTGCGGAATGGTGACCGGTGACAGAACGGCACCGCCCAGGCTGCAAACACTGACTGACCCAGGAGGAAGCACTGCAGAGCTACCGAGGACTGACTTACCCTTTAGAGATCTTGTCTGGGCAAAGGCTGCGAGAGTCAGGCAAAAGGCAGCTGTTCACATGAATCACAGCTGACTGTGGCCGTTAATAGTGCAGACACCTTCAGAGAGCCACTGAAACATTTTCAAAAGAAAAAGAAATTTTCCCACTAGGTATCCCAGCTGCTAGCAGCTCTGCCTGCAGCACATCTGCATATGGTATTAAAGCCTGTAGATCTGGACCCATGGGGGGGTGTGTTAAACCATCCTAACTCTGGTAGTTTCCCATTCCCATCACTGCTTAGCCGACCTGACCGGGGGTGCTTCCTGCTGGTCACTGCACTGTAGATACCTATGGGACAAAGACTTACCCACTATACAAGGAGAATAATTAATTCACCATGTTTTATCGAGATTGCCTCTTAGCTGATACACGCATGCGGCATTTGAAGGTCAAAACCAAACCCTCCTAGAACCATGTCAGCTTCTTGGCCCTCTTAGCACTGAGCGAGCAGTTTTTATCTTCTGATCAAGTGTTTTTTAAAGAACAAGTGCTCACAATCCTCGGCAGCCGGTTTCTGTTCATATTTTGTTATGTAACTATATAGTATATATATATATATTTCTAAACCGACCCTCTGAAAAACACATTAGCATGTCTGCACTTTTATTTTCCAAAAGGGGAACGTAGGGCTCTGACGTTTCTGGGTGTTCTATACCTTAATATTTAATGAAGGGAGCTCTGTAGGGTTTTAGCATAACACACATCCACACAAACACACCAACTACTTAATAGTAGACTCAACAGCAGAGTAAAACCAACCCTCTCCTCTAGGAGCAATCCTTTGTCCAAGCTTATCTGGCCTTTTACAATTTTAGCGTTCTTTGGGTTTTTGTTTTAACGACTCACTCAGTGCTCAGAACAAGGGCACTTCCTCATTAAGATAACGATGCCAAAAGCATGGAACCATCTCTGGAGTTCTGCCTTTCTGTGGGCAGAACCACCTGAGGTGCCATGCTGACACTTTTTGGGCAGGCAAGAAAAGAAAATAAAAGAAAAAAGTGTTTTGGCAGTCAAACCGAATGAGACCCGTGATGAAACATCTCACAGCACATCATGGCTTCCTGACTGTCTGAGACAGCATGGGAGGGTCTTCAAGGATGGGGCTCTCAAGAAATGCATTTCTGTTGTGTTATTTGCGGTGCAGATGATGTTCTGTGTAACAGCATAATGGTTATTCACCTCTTATTTTGATTTTTTGCTGTGTTATCAGAGAACTTGAATACTGTGAGAAGAAGTGAATTTTAAGTTGACGAATCAGCATCTTGTTCCCATGGTGATAACACTAATTGAATATATCTATGAGGGCATGTATTAGTTAAAAATTAAAAAGATACAACACTAACAATACATAGCTGCAATGTGTACAATGGCTGATTTAACTAAATAAAAATGTACAAGTGTTAAATGTAGCAACGGTGGCTCGCTCGCTTTTACTGCTGGCGCGGTGGGACAAGGGACGGTGCCCGCATGGGGACCTCAGCTGCACTGTCACAGTCCCAGCTTGCTCGCTTATCACAGACACAGCAACGCCTTATCAAGGGCACAACCTGAGCCTAAAGCTACTCTTTCCTCTCTTCCTCCTCCTTTTCCAATGACAGACAACTGTGTATAAACAAGTCCAATGACCAAACCAACCCAATGCAAACCTGCACACAGCAAGCCAACAGGCCCACCTTAAAAGAGACCACCCACCCCTCTGGCACACAACTATCATGCTGGCCTGAGGTCAGTCAGGGAAAAACATCCGGGGATAACTAATGGGGAATTACAAAGACTCTCACTGCCTGTGCTGGACAGCATGGCTGTGTCAGGGAAATGGGAGACATGACAGGGCTAGGCTAGCACAGGTTTTTATATGTCTTTAAATCCCAACCCGGTCAGCTTCACCCAACAATGTCAGTGCTCCCAAACAGAAACACTCAACAATGGGTTTTATTAGCAGAGTCTGTTATGTCCTGCCTCTCTTCCCAGCAAACCCTGGAAGATGCTGGTAGGTCTCTATGAGCAGCAGAGAACTGTTTACTAAATTCCACCATCCCTGACAACCTTAGTGGTAGGTACCACCAAAGGGTGGTAGCTGTCTCCTTCCACTGATGCCTTTATATTTTTACTTAACGTTCCATAAAATTGGACTGCAAGTGGTGGAGCATCCTGTGGGTGCTTCCTAGAACACATGGATTCACGACACAGAATACAGTGAGCCAGAAAACACAGACAGACAGGATTCTCTGCTGACAGGTCATGCCATGGATAATCAGTGGATTTTGTGGTTCTAAGACGTTATACTCCACACACTACAGCCTATAACTTCAGGCCTTTGCTAGTGGGCAACTTCCAAATCCAGTACGTTTCCCTAAGGAAATAAATCCAAATGGCTTCACCTGCACCTCAAAACATTCTCCATAGCCCAGGTCTGACTTGGCAATTGCTGCAAATGCTTGGCATAGGAGGGAGCATTTGAGAACAGCCCTAAGCCACAACAGTTGTCAGGTCCCAAAATATCTGGTAAAGAGGTCATTGGCTGTGATTCTTGTCAGCACAGTGACAATGCCAGAAAGAGCAGCTGTATCCTCAGCCTTTGCTGTGTTTTCCAGTTCCCTACACACAGCTGGCTTGTCTTGCCAGGCCTAGCCCAGTCCTCAGCTGTGATAGCAACCATAGGCACAGTCCCACAGAGCTTCCCCTGCCAGCTGTGGTTCCCACCTCTGCCATCAGGAGAGGATTACACATCTAGGAGCCTGTCGAGCATGGGGGAAGTTACTTGGGTCTCTGCAGGTAAAGGGAGTAAGGTGAGCCATGAGAAAATACATTTCTGATGTACGGGAAGGGTATGAGGAGTAACCCTCATTCTACTGCACGCTGCAGGGCTATGAGGACACCGAACCCTCAGCTCTTTCCTTCAGCTGTTACAATAACAGCCCAAACAAGGACATGCAGCCACACAACCACCCCCAGACAGGAAATCTGCTCACATCCCACCACAGACCTGAACCCACTTATCCCATTGAGCCAACAGGACAGTTACAGAGCACTGAATTACGGAGCAAGGGCGCCCATTTACTTCTAAAACCAACTGACTCCCTTTTCTCTCCTGCTTTCTGGATCTGCTCCATCAAATCAACATCTTTTTTGGCCAAATAAGGTTGTGGGGGGTTTTTTGTTTGTTTGTTTGTTTTGTTTTTTGGTTTTTTTGTTTGTTTGTTTGTTTTGTTTTTTGGTTTTTTTGTTTGTTTGTTTTAATTTGGTTGGTTTGTTTTTTTTTTTAATAAATCTAACACCTCCTTTGTCTATTGACTAAATCAATACTGAGTGATCATCATGTGAGGCCCAACATGGTTTTTGCTGAGCTTAAGGCTAAAGCTGAGCTCACCTGTCACCTCGTTTGCCTATAATTAAAAATTAATTTAGAAGAGCAAATAAACACAAAGAAATATCTCAAACACATTAATTGTTGTTTCCTCTGCTTCTATTGTTCCAGCAGGTAGCTGACCATGAGGAATATCTTTTCCCCTTTGTCCTATCATTTCAGATCTGTGTTATGTCCACAGGACTCCATGGGAGCTGTCAGAATCATAGGATTAAAGTAAAGAAAAATTAAAAGTGCATGTCAAAGACTGCAGAAGTGCTACATTTCTGTCTGAAACTCCCGTGCTGCCCACAGCACCCTCTCACTTCGTGAAGCTCAGAAGGAAATATCAGAATTACATCATGAGTAAAATGGTGGGGCCTTCTAACACTTCCTTTCCCAGAGTGTGTGGAGATGCCTCCCCTAGAGTGGGATCTCCCCTCAGGGTGATTTCTCAAGGCTGAGAAACAAGGTTGGCCCACAGCTGATGGAATCCATGAGCAATACCCACCTCTACTTCCTAATTGGTTTTACTAGCTTTAAAATCATCACTTCAGTATTCCTTCAGAAACAGTACACTATGCTAGCAGTGTACTAAATCATTTTCATTAAGGTCTTTTAGTCTATTTATTACCATAATAAATAATTTCCTGTTTTATATGTATAAATGTGGCTCACCATCCTTAATCCTGCAGAGTAAAGCTTCAATTACCCCTGTATAAGCCCTTGGACACAAACCATGGACAAAGCCTGGATGTGCCTGCACCCAGACCCTTCTCTGAGGAGAGGTTTGGAAAGCCTGGGGGCCCCTCTGCAGCTCCAGACCCTTCTCCACTCACCTCAGCCTGCAGCTCTGCCTCTGCCTGGGACAGCCTCCCACTCCAGGAACCCCAGAAGAAGATAACAATTACAACATTTGCTCCAACATTAACCTAGGTTCTGGAGAGGATGTGGGGAAAGCTACCTTGGAGGCAGCCTGTTCTTTTTCAAGGTACACAAACAACTGCTGTATCTGCAGAATCCCTGTGACCTCAATGGGTGAGTTGCTGACAAGACAGTAGAATCTTTCCAGCCGTTCAGTCCAGGTAAGGACACAAGCTGCACCGTCCTCTCTCCTCCATGAGATGCTGCCTTAGCTCCAAGTTGCACAATATCAGGCTGAAGGGAAAGACTCTAAAGAAATATGAATCCCACACGCCCAAAGGACCATTCCTTGAAATAAAGCAAAGCAGTCAGTCAGTCCCAGCCTTTCTATTGTGCGCCAACAGTCTAAGCTGTACAATGAAAAGCCACCAGTGCTGATCAGCATGACTGAGCTCATAATATCAAGTGTTAATCTAAGTCATCACTAGCATAAGGACAAAATCTCCAGTCCCTCCTCATCCACTCACTCCAAACATGCAGAGAGTAATACAAGGAGCATCTGAAAGCACCTATTTCTATTACTATCTTCTCCGTTGCTAAAACACAGCTTAAAAGAGCTGGTTGAACTTTCGTGAGGGTCAGACAGAAACAACCTCCCAGCCTTCTCTGAGCAGAACTGACCTCGCAGAAGACTCCTATTGAACACCACTAGAGTGCAGCAAACAATCAGTATTTCGTAGAAAAAAATAGACTAATACTCCCACAAGTTTTTTGGGTTTTTTGCAGTCAAATACTATTGGCACAAAACTTCCTATCCCTTATTCTAAATTTTAGAATTTAAAGAACATATGCATTTATTTATACTCAGAGTGCTTCCACGTTCCCAGCCCTTACCTGATTCTAAGGATCGCAGCACATGATAACTCTGTGCTCTGATCTGTCTCAAACCACTGGCTGCAACCCTCTGGGGTTGGGGTGTTGGTGTAATATGTTTTTTTAATTTTTTTTTTCTAGTATTTTCTTCCTAGTCTGTAAAGCTCCCCAAAAGTTTTCCCCTTCTAAAATTCATTTATAGTCACACAAATATGTTCTCTGGCCAGTGAAGAAGGTTTAAAAGAAATAAAAAAAGGGAAAAGGTAAACAGTTTCTGCTCTCCTGTTTCTACCTTAGCTGACTAAACCCAGAGAAGGCTGTAAAGGTAAGGCACAGGCTGGACCACCTGCAGGCTCAGCCCAACCTGGCCCTTCAGAAAGTTTCACACCAAACCAAAACTGCTGCCGTTAAACTGTTCAGTGTTTCATCAACCACCCTGGGAAACAGGACTTAGAGATGCTGTATTGAAAGCACCACCTCTGTATTGAAAATCCTCATTGTAAAGTTAAAATACATTCCAAAGCCTTTGTCTGTGCTTTCTACAATAGTAACAGTGCTTATCTAGAGTTACACAAACTGAGAAATACACGGAGAGACCACTTGTAGTTAAAGTTTGGGAGACTAAGTTACAATTCCACAGATTTGATACTTTTCCCTTTTCCCTTTGCTTTGCAATACAAATTAACAGGCTAATTGTAACTGGAGACTAAGAACATAGTTATTAATTTCATTTTACACAAAGCTATCTTTCATGGAAATGGACATATCCATAGAAAACACCAGCAAAATTGTGCATTACATAACAACATCCTTTGCTGGTACAAATTCAACTGGTACTCACTCAAATGCTCCTTTTTCCTCACACACCTCTGCAGCACATGATAATCACATATTCAGTAAAATAACATCACAACCATTTTAATAACAATTTTAGTTTCTTTGAGTGTTTTAGAACAAGATCAGAACAGTTAACTAATCAATACAACTAAAAACTGGTACCATATTTTGTTCAGTTGGTATTTCAAGACTCTCATCAAACAAACCATTGAAATTAAATCAGAAAAGGCAAGGGATACAATCCCCAACACTTTCGTCTCCCCTATTTCCTCCCTACACGTGAAAACCCCATGGTAACAGCTTAACATTCACTTTTAACAAATATTTTAACAAAAATTTTTCATCATTTTTCTTGCAGTCTATGAATCATTGAACAATATCAGATTCTTTTCAGTTACAAGGCTAAAATTAGGCAAACATAATTCAAACCACAACATATTTTTGCTTACTTATTGGATGGAGGGAGAAACATGACTTCTACAGCACATCCGTGGTGGAAACTGCAGCATGGTTCATCTGCTTCATCCAGGAGGATTTTAACAGGCCACACAATCCAGCATTTCAACTTTATTGGCAAAGCAAATTATTTGTTCAAACAATAAAACCCACATAAGCACATCTCAGTCACATGCGCATCTGAGAAAACGAGTTTAAAACTTCAATCAGAGCTAACTTGTGGCTCGATCTCTCCACAGTGGTAGTGGAATAGCAGAGACTGACATGCCATTGCTGGTAGAGACATGTTTTAAGTGAACCTCACATAAACCAGAACACTTTTATAATCATTCCAGTACAATTAATTATTTCAGCATTTATCAATCCGTGAAAAAATGGTGTGAAAACAAAACTTAATGTAAAAAGTTATTTTCCATAAAGAGTGAGCCACTACTATAAGTCTGATAACAAAGAAAGATTTTCACACTCTTGTTTCCTTCTAGTGTGACCAGGATGAACAAGAACACATGTAAATAATCAACAGCAACCAGGGCATTTACATTATTTCTTTAAGCTCTACAAACACTCTAATAAGCATCTTTTAAGAACCACAAAAAAACTCCAACAGCTCCATTGCTTTTATCGAGATGTGGACAGTTCTGAACACACTAAAAAATCATCAACATTAAAGTCCCAGCAAATATCCAGCAAAATTCCTAGCAACACTAAAACCCATTACCCTCTTAAACTATGTTTTCATAAAAGAGGAATGTTAGCAGCAGTACCTTTGTCACAAAAGGACACCTAACTCCAAGTCTGTGAAAATAAACCAGCACATTTAACTAAGCTGCTCTCACACTGTGACTCGTACATACTTGAAAGTTCCCAAAATATGAAACACATCATTTAAACAAAGGCCCATATGCTCCAATTGAATATCAAAAGCAGCTGTGTCCCAACACAGGTGGAAGCTCGCTTGGCAAACTGATACTCCATTTTCCATGCATAAAACACACTTTTAAAATAAAGCTTCTTCCCCACAGCACAAGAAGCAAACCAAACTGAACCAGACTCCCTGGCAGATCCCCTCCAGGTTCTTTTCTTTGCAGTGTAGGACCCAAGGCCCCAAGCCCCATACATGAGGGCCCCCCTCAAACTCCTCACACACAAGGCCCCCAAAACCCCTCACCTGTGAGGGCCCCCTCAAAACCCCTCACACACGAGAGCCCCAACCTCCCCCACAACAAGGCCCCCTCCAAAATAAAACCATGAAAACCCACAACTTTCATCCAAGTTTTTACAACAGTGTAATCCGTGCATGACAGGATCAGACCCTTGCTTTCCTACCAGGAGCTCAGATCAGCAGAACACGAACTCTTAAAATGACATCCATGGAGCTTCACCAGCTTCTGGCAGCCTTTTCCCCCCACTGCACTCCCCAAAATATGCTCTTTGCCACACCATATCCCCACAGAGTGTACAACAAGGCCACTGAGGCCGAGACTCATGGGAAAATTTGCCTGTTCCCAAAGCTCAAGCACCCCAAATTTCACAGCAAACTCACGGAAGTTTCCCCTCAGAGGAGTATAAAGCAAATCCCACAGACTGTGTGACTATCTCGCCCCAGCCATCCTCAGGGAAATCAGGAAGCAGCGCTCTCTCCTGATGGGAAATGAGGAGCACCTGGCACCTGACCCAACATTGCCTCGCCCAGGTGAAGTCAATCCTTTAAACGAGGGTCAGGGCAAAACCACCTTTAGAGAGCCAACCCAAACCCTTCTATGATAAGTCAGCTCCAGGTGTGGTTATGTTTACTCTTTGGAATAGTAAAGGAGAATAATAAAAAAAAAAAATGAAAAAAAACCCACCAAATCCATATACGTGTGAAGTCTCTGCAGCTAAGGAGCTACAAGAAAGGAGAAGGCCTTTCGGTAGGGCTATGGAGTGACAGGACAAGGGGGAGTGCCTTCAAATGGATAGAGAGCAGATTTAGGTTGGATATTTGGAAGAATTCTTCCCTGTGACGATGGGGAGAACCTGACACAGGTTGCCCAGAGAAACTGTGGCTGCCCCTCATCCCTGGAAGTGTCCAAAGCTAGGTTAGACAAAGCTTGGAGCAACCTGAAATTGTGGGAGGTGTCTCTGCACATGGTAGAGGGGTTAGACTACATGAACTTTAGGGTCCTTTCCAACCCAAAATTCATGTATGGTTATTTATGAGTAATTTCTAACTGGTGCCACAGGATATACTTACTCTCTGTGTTTTGCTTCCAAGAGCTTTGGGTCATTCATTCTGACATTCAGTGACTTAACTCTTCTTAGACAGGAGGTTTGTGGCCCAGCTGCTCCCTGTGTACAGCTGCAACCACTGTGCCACAGACACCTGCCAGCAAAACCAGTCAGTCACCCTTTCCTAGGCACCCCATAGTAATAACCTTGTTACTGCTATTGCTATTATTATTATTACTACTATGATTTCCTCTAGGTAACAGTATCAGAAATGCCAAGTGTGGATATGGATCTACTACAATTAGGATCACCCAGGAAAAAGTCATCAGGTTATTAATTCAGAAGGGGACTGAGGCAAAGCAAGTGAGGGAGAAGTATGGCAAAACAGAGAGCCAAACAACGGGAGAAGGGATAATTCAGGCGTATGAACGGGGCCTGGGCTCGATCACAGCAGATGGAGCAGGACAATGAAACAAAACCCATGTACCTGACCAAGGAGTCAAACCAGACCAGGAGTCCAGGAGGTCCAGAGGGGAGGGAGGAAGACAGACAGGATGCATCCCATTCCAAAATGGCAACGGCCAGAGAGATGGGTCACATCATCCTGTGCTGCAGCCCGTTCCCAGCCAGATGGTAAGTGTCCACTGCTTCCCACCGCTCTCACCCTTCCTCCAGCACATCTAAAGGCTCTGGATTAGGGCTTGTCAATCCAAGCTGTGCTGCCAGGCCCAGCAAGGGGCCTAAAAGGCAGTTTAGATGGTTTAAGGCTGGCCACAGATGAGGCCTCCCTCATCTGTGAGCAGAGCACTCTGTCGTGGCTATGTGTAGTGTGGTGTGGTGTATTCCCACCACCAGCAGTGGCACATTATCCAAACCTTCTCAGTACCACAGGAAACTGGTGAGAAGACAAAGCTTGGGTCCTTGACCATCTCGTCAAATGGTTTCCAATTATCGAGGTGGTTTGGAGTGGCCCCTGAGCTGCAGGGCTCTGCTTAATAGCACTTTTATTGATAGCCCTTGGCAGGCAGGCGTGATTTTCCTTGCTCCCATCTCACCAAAAGCCAGACAGCCCAGAAATATGAGTCTAAACGAATGAGCCATTAGTGCCAGCTGGCTATTTCAAATTGAGTTATAACTTTTCTGTATTATGTTACATTGTTGCCTAGAGGTCTTTGCTTCTGCACTAAATTTCCCTCGCTCGCTTATTTTATTATCTGAGTATCATGACTGAATAGCGTACAGCAGGTTTTGTGCATTTACTCCCAACACGCTGAAAAAGAAATTGCCATTTTTCTGAGGCCTGTGCAACAGAGACTCTGAACTACGCTTTTTAGAGGGTGGCATTTATGGCCTTGCCTGATGATTGAAAGGTACCAGAAAAGCTGTTGCATGTTCTGGACATTAAGTCACTGGGATATTGAACAGTCCTGGTTGGTTTCTGGCTGGTCTCCTGGACAGACAGTATTTCAGCATTGAAGAGAAAGCCCTGTGCGGGGACAAAACTTACAAATAAATATGTTGCAGGAACAGCAAAATGCCTCATCCCATAGGATGTGGAAATACTTCTGTAGGAGGAGATGGATGAAATTGCATATGGGAATTCAGACCCGGTTTGATAGTGACAGGACCCCCACATCCCTGACAGCTTTTAAGATCTAGCCTATGTCTGCAACCATCTTCAGCATCATTTTGCTATCAGACTTGAATTATATTCAACAGAAATTTTTTCTCACTACAAATCACCAACTACAGCTCCAAATTTATACCAGGAACTGCATCAGAGTCCAAGTCCCTTAATGCAAGCCCTGTGCCAAGTCTTTACACCACTCATGCTCAGCACTTCTTTAACCTCCCCATTCCACTGATTACAGCAAGCATTTTATCTACTTGTTATGATTTCTGATGCTGTCTGAACTCTTACATCTGTCATTAGGAGAATTGTTACCCTGTAGGTTGCTATTTGCCTGTACACGATGTATTCCATGCACACTTTGAAGCATTGCCCAAGTCACAAAAAATTAATGACCCTTAATTGGGAATAGAGATGAAAAATAACCGTGAAAAACAAGCAGGTGGTATTTTAAGGATATGTGAGCGAGAAAAATGGTCAGACTTTCACACCAACTTAGAGAATGTACTTTCACTAGAAATGCTTCTAGTATCATTATGTGTGTCTGAAAATGGCCTTCTTGTGCCAAATGGAAGCTGGGTTTATTTACAATGCCTATAAACTGTTTGTGTTATTCTGGAGCTTCTGCTCGCCAGGATGTAAGATCCTTCACATGGTTAAGTACAGTTCAAAGAAGGTATGTGTAGCAGAAGAGGATGACTAAGCCTATGCTGTGTCTGTATTATCTCTATTCTCTCACCTGCCACTAAATTCACATTTTATTTTTTGACTGCAAAGGAGAAAGAAGGGGAAAATTACAATCTAAAGAGGAAATGGAAGACATGTACACAATATTTCTCTCCCTCATGCTCCCATTTTCTCTCTACATAACTGCTGTTTCATTCCCTGAAACCAAACTCTTATGAGAAGCTGCACCTCATGCATAAGAAGTATCCCAGAAACTTCTCAAATATTATCCTGAGTTATGAATCAAAAGTATCTTATTCCTCACTCATCTGACCTACACTGACTCCTGAGGGGAGACAGACTGGCTGGCTGCAGTGAAGCAAAATCAATGTTTCTCATAAATACAAATATGCATTTTTCTAGGTTGTGCTCAGATTCTTCATCGTCACCATCATTGTCGCTGCTGACAATAACAAGTAGGTGCTCCAATAAATCATCACAGAAATGAGGAATTACTCCTCTGGGGTTATTTCTGTGTGATGGTGGGACACCTGATCACATCAGACTTGCCACAGCATAACATAAAGTCTGCATTATTTTACAAAAATGAGCAGTTCTGGTCAAACTCATTTGTGCTTAGCCCAAACGACCTCACTACGGCTATACAAGCTCTGCTGTGGACATCTCAAACTGTTAATCACCTCAAAGGGACTTAGACCCTAATATCTGCATTGTAAATTCAAACCTGGTTTAGCTTATTTCCCATTTGCATCTTTAAATTTGCTTTGAGGAGCAACAGGAATAAAGTAGGCCTTGATTTTCTTCCATAGCTCCCACAAGAGCATGTGCTCTCTAAAATGAGATGGAAAGCCTAAACTGGAGAGATTTATTTCATGCTGTGTGTAGATAAATTCTGCCTCCTGGAAGAAGGACGTAAGTGGAGGGAACTCACTCCAAAAAGTAAGAACAGACCAAAACTCTGTTATCCAGTCCCTGTTCTGAAAGGTAATAAACCCCCAGCACTGACCTCTGCAAGCAGATGCTAATGAAAGGGTGAAGGATAGAAGTTTTTACAATCCAGAACTCCCCTTTTCCATCACAGTTAATTACAAGCTGAGGACACCACTTATCTGACTGGTCACCTCTCTTGTACCAGCACATCAAGTGTTTTCAGCCCTCGGAACAGAGCAGGATCTCTTTGTAACCAGGGCCAAAGGACAGGATCTCACAGCAATGACCTGGGAACAGGTTGTCCAGAGAAGCTGTGGCTGCCCCATCCCTGTAAGTGTTCAAGGCCAGGCTGGATGGGGGCCTGAGCAATCTGGTCTAGTAGAAGGTGTCCCTGCCCATGGTAGGGGGTTGGAACTTATAGGTCCCTTCCAACCCAAACCTTTCTGGGATTCTATTATTCTATGAACAATACAGATTTTTTTCTGTACTCATGGACCTGGAGTAGTGTCCCAGGGTGACTTAAACCAGGACAAGTAGCTAGTAGCTCCCAGAAATATTGGTATCATCTCCTAGTTCAAGTAGTGGAACTATCTTGGGCTGGTCATTAAACTTCTCTTATCCCTTTGTCAGCCCTCAGGTTCAAAAAAGTCACCTCTGCAAAACTATATAACAGAACCTTTTGTTGGTTCCCAGACTGCATGTGTATGCTCTGTAGCAACACATTCGAACCCAGTCACTGTAAAACCAAAATCTTCTCCATCATTTATCACCATCTCAAACCTCCCTTGGTCTAACTGCCAGCTCAGAAAGATTCATCTAGCATCTTAAACATCAGATCAGGTTCTTTCTCCTTTTCTAGGTCAGTATCAGTGGCAAAAATAAAAAAGAAACCCTAGTAACTCTGGGGTTGTTTTTTTCCTGGGAAGAATTTTTGGTGGTTGTCCTTTTTTTTCTTTGCCTTTTTTCTGAATGTACAAAGACAATATAGTGCTAATATTTAACGGCTGTCTTACCTTTAAATTACTGAGAAATGCAGGAAGCCCAGGTTTAGCTAATACAATTAACTAGTGTGACATTCAGAACTCCCCGGACATTCCTGCTCTGTGAGGACAGCGGTGCGGGACTGCTGCCCTCAATTCAAGTATTGCCCTCAGAAAAGCGTGATGTGCCTTTCATCAGATTTGGGAAGTGCTACAGAGCTGCAGCTGGTGGGATGGATGTGAACTTCGGAACTGCTGCAGAGTTCCAGATGCCAGGATGGATATGAACTTGGCTTTTCATAGGGAGCTCACCTGGGGCTAGTGCCAGGCAGTGAGCGAGCACGAGACTCTCTGAGCTCTCCATATAATCCTGGCCATAAATCCTTCACAGGCAGCTTGCAGTCACTGTCATTCAGGGAAGGAAACTCACCCTTGGACCTAAAAACCCGTGTCATCCAATAACTTTGTGGCCTTGGGCAAAGAACACGCTGCTGGGATTTTAGGCTGAAAGCAGGGAGGCGATGCAGTGACACCATGAGGAGTAATTAGCTAATGCTTTTAAAAGGCTCCCAGTCAAACACCAGGGCATGGCAACACTGCTCCCAGGAACACTGCCTATTGTCCCAGGCTGTGTCCTGGGAACGCGTCTAGCATAAAAGGGAGACACAAAAGAGATGTGAAACAAAAAAAGGAAGATGGGGGAGTAGAGTTTCAGACATACAGGTAAAGGATTTCTGTGCCATTCCAAGGAGTGGCACACATTGTTTTCAATGTTTGCCATGAGGCAAGAACCTCAGGGTTTCACATGGGAGGAAGATGAGAGGGTTGGGAAGAGAAGGAAGGTAGGGCAGGAGCAGTAGGCAAGGCAAGAGGCAAGCATCCGAATGGAGGGGCACAGAGCAGCAGAGGGGCCTTTGGATGGAGCAGTGAAAGGATCTAAGAGAAGAGAAGCCTCCACCTGCTGTCTCCTCTTGCCATCAAAATGTTTGGATCTTTGTGCCAGCTACTCCTCCTCAGAGATAAGTAGCGTGAGCTGCTGAGACCTCTTAATGAAAACTGTACTCCTCATCTCCCGACTCTTCCGCTTTCCCAAATATCCCCCTTACAATCCTTTTGGCAGGCAGCGTAAGACTCGTGGGATGTAAAGTAGCTCTGCCTTGTCATGTGTGAAAAGCTGGTCTTAACTGGGAAGATGTTTACAGAAAGGTGTGAATGTGGTGAGGCACAAATACTGAGATCTCTGTTCAGCTACAGAGGAGAGAATAAACACTCTCAGTGCACCTCAGGGTTCCAACCTTGGAAACCCACTGCAAAGGAGGAATCAGCAAAGCACCAGGGCCTTTTAAGCCTCAGTTTTTCTATCTGTTCACATATTGAAATCCTCAAACATCCATTTGTTTAAGAAAAGGGGCTTGTAATGTTTCTTGCTCTGAGCTTTGCGTTAATCAGTCCTCGGCATTTTTTAGCCTTTGGGGCACCGTTGCTTGACAGATGCAGAGGGAAAGGGATCCTTCCTGCTGTTGTCAGGAGATTTTGACCATTTTTAAAAAACTGCATCCAAACAAAAATTAGATCCTTCCCTACTTATTTTTCAGTGAAAAAATGGACAAAAACTGTCTCAGATATTCAATCAGTAGTTATTGCACTGACTTTCACAAGGAATGCATGCTCAGATTCCTGGCCTGAATGCAAAAGAGCAAAACCTCCTACTCATGTCTCCCAGATCTCTGTCAGTGGATCTAAATCCAGGCCCTGAAATCAGCCTCCTGCTGCTGTGCTTATCTGGCTCCATCACAGAGAACCTAACTATTTATGCACTGTGTTTCTGTCCCAACAGGAGACTGAAAAGGTGCCTCCAAAACCAGACCTCACAATGATGTGCCAATACCCTCTCAGATGCTGGAAAGTAGTTAATTTTCCCAGGTTCTTCAAAATACTTACAGGGAGTGTATTTAAGTCTTTAAGAGAAGGTAATTTTGCTCATTGTCACAGAACCCTTGAATCCGCAGGTTCTCCAGGGTTTAGAGAGAAGGTGTGAACATTATCCACGCAAAAAGTAGCAATGAAGGGTGGAGATGGGAATTGCCACATCAGTCACAACTTCGCAGATTGACACCGTATTCTCCAGGCAGCCTGAGGCCACCCAGAGGATCAGAAACAAAGCCTGCAAACAGAAGGCTGGCCATGCTACAAATCCCTCTTACTGTGTGTAAAGGTGCTCTACTGTGTCCAAAATCCTGTTTAGAATAACTTTTCAGTAAGATTAAATTTATCTTTGATTAGGTATGTCCTTGAAAGATCATGGAGGAGAGGAGTAGTGGAGGAAAGCCAATGTCACCCCAGTCTTCCAAAAGGGCAGGACAGGCCAGCAGGCTGTGCTGCCAATTCAGCCAGACCTGGACAGGCTGGAGAGGAGCTCAGGGAAACTCAACGAAAGCAAGTGTGGGGTCCTGCAGCTCAGGCAGAATAACCCCATGCACCCATGCAGGTGAGGGCCTGACCTGCTGGGAAGGGGCTCTGTGGAGGACAGAGCATCGGCAGGAGCTTTCCACAGAGGCTGTGGAGTCTCCTCTGGAGATGTTCAACTCTGTCTGGACATCACCCTGTGCAACTTGCTCTGGGTGAACTTGCTTTTAGCAGGGGGTTGGACTAGATGATCCCCATAAGTCCCTTCCAACCCCAAACATCCTCTTATTTTGTGATTTAAGAAGTGCTGTCTGTGGGGGTTTCACATGAAGGCTGCTATGAGAGAAGAATGCAAAGCTGTCAATTATTCACCTAGAACATATATTACCTCTCACTAATCTCCTTTCCAACCAATTTCCAAATTACTTTAATAAACCATCTTTCTCATTTACTGAATTATATTACTTAAGAGTATCTACTTTAGATCAAAGCCAAAAGAATGGCTGTATGACAGTGCAAATGTCCATAAGGTTAAATTCCATAGGCCTTCCTGTGTTGGTGGAGGATTGATTTGAACTACTGGAAAAAGAAATGTGCCCCTTTACAACTTCTGATTGTCTCTATCTTGGTCAGCTGATCCAGTGGCTTGATGATTTTGAATTTTGATAANTTGAAAGATCATGGAGGAGAGGAGTAGTGGAGGAAAGCCAATGTCACCCCAGTCTTCCAAAAGGGCAGGACAGGCCAGCAGGCTGTGCTGCCAATTCAGCCAGACCTGGACAGGCTGGAGAGGAGCTCAGGGAAACTCAACGAAAGCAAGTGTGGGGTCCTGCAGCTCAGGCAGAATAACCCCATGCACCCATGCAGGTGAGGGCCTGACCTGCTGGGAAGGGGCTCTGTGGAGGACAGAGCATCGGCAGGAGCTTTCCACAGAGGCTGTGGAGTCTCCTCTGGAGATGTTCAACTCTGTCTGGACATCACCCTGTGCAACTTGCTCTGGGTGAACTTGCTTTTAGCAGGGGGTTGGACTAGATGATCCCCATAAGTCCCTTCCAACCCCAAACATCCTCTTATTTTGTGATTTAAGAAGTGCTGTCTGTGGGGGTTTCACATGAAGGCTGCTATGAGAGAAGAATGCAAAGCTGTCAATTATTCACCTAGAACATATATTACCTCTCACTAATCTCCTTTCCAACCAATTTCCAAATTACTTTAATAAACCATCTTTCTCATTTACTAAATTATATTACTTAAGAGTATCTACTTTAGATCAAAGCCAAAAGAATGGCTGTATGACAGTGCAAATGTCCATAAGGTTAAATTCCATAGGCCTTCCTGTGTTGGTGGAGGATTGATTTGAACTACTGGAAAAAGAAATGTGCCCCTTTACAACTTCTGATTGTCTCTATCTTGGTCAGCTGATCCAGTGGCTTGATGATTTTGAATTTTGATAACACAGTGGAATATAAACAAGACTTTTCAAACATACTTGTGTTTTTTTGGGATTTTTGTCTTTGTAAAGGCTTGCTTGGAGTTGAGGTATCTATTTGAGAAACTTCATTCATTCATGAAGGTTTTCCATAACTCCATTTGCTACAATGAACAAGGCAGGCAAATTTTGGCATGGCCCCACTTTTGTGCTTTACTCTCTAAAGTTTTGTTCAGGAAAAAAACCCCAGAAATCACCACTTGTACTTTAGGGAGTAGATGTTCAGGTGCCTGTTTTATCTGAGGAACTTACCCAAGTACCTTAAACTGAACTCTTGCTTCTGGCTCTGGTACTTACCTCTTCTTGGTGCACAGGACATGACAACGGTTCCATATGATGTTTAATTCAGTTGATGTCTTGCTCTAACATGACAGAGCTGGGTGCTTGAGACCACTTTCTTCTCCATCCCTACTAAGGGTTTGATTTGTGTTTAGCTACCAATGATCAGCAAAACCTTTATTAAATGAGCTGCGTGGCTCCCAAAGGCAGGCTCTTACCTCTACTCTCAGTCTGGCTGTTGCTAGCAGGATCCCTTGGTGTCACTCAAGGTCCTGTGAGTTGTCACCACCCTCGGCAGCTGTCCTCTCTGAGAGCCAGACCTGGATGCCTCAGCAGGGTGGGAAAAGGAGTGGTGAGAGAGCTGAGCAGTCTCTTCTTCCCCAGGGCCGTTCTGTTTGCCATGAGCTCTCTCCCAAAGCAATGGGCTGTGTATTAATGAATTAATACTCCCCTCTCCCCTGCATCAGCTTGCTGCCTCCTGGGAATTACCTGACAGTGAGCAGGGGACTCGGTGACAGACACTGTTGCCAGTCCCGCCCTGACATGAAACAGCACCTTTCCATTGTGGGCTGACTTAGGAGGATAGCAGGAGTAAGAGCAAGGCCCTCACCATAGTAAAGTGTGTCAGATTCCTGATAAATGCTGTGCTGCAATTTAACACAACTTTTCAGAGGGTGGCCACACACACTCAGCCCTTGCTATTCTAAGGAAGCAACCCTATCTCAATCACTTATCACATTTAGCCATTTAACTTTGTTAACTACTTAAGAGGTCACTGTGATGAAAAAGGTTATATGGGCCTAATTCCCAGTTAGCTCCTAAG
The DNA here is from genome assembly GCA_013400675.1 of Oxylabes madagascariensis. Taxonomy (NCBI): domain Eukaryota; kingdom Metazoa; phylum Chordata; class Aves; order Passeriformes; family Timaliidae; genus Oxylabes; species Oxylabes madagascariensis. Next base: position 60,712 of record VYZR01000018.1, on the reverse strand, counting down.
ATGGTCCAGCCCCGCAGCTGGGTTCTGGCAACAGCTTTGAAGAAAGAATGTGACACTTCTTCTTTTTGCCTTGGAAATCCTGTTTTCTATCAGCTTGTCTTTTTTTTTGCACTGATTTTCCTCCCCTCATACTCTGATTAAATGTTCTCCCCTTCCCCAAACTTACTGTCTGCAGTGCCTTTGGCCTGGACTGGGTCTGGACAAGAACGTGCTGGAACAGGCAGCCCTGGCACTGCCGTTCGGAGGCATGTGAGGACACAGAATTCCTGCCTCCTCCTCCTTCCACATGCACGCTGCCTTGGAAGCAGATCCTGCAACCTGTCCTGCTCAGCCACAGGGATCTGTGCTGGAGAGGGAGGGGAAGGGAGGGAGAGCTTCTGGTCTACTACTCTGTGTAGCTTTCCTTTCCTGTGAGGCCTGGATAGGCTGCAGAGTTACCAAGTCTCCCCTTTTGTGAGCATCCAAACCTCCCTATACTCCCATTGAGGGGTGTCAGCCCATGCCTCTCCCTGCAGGAACCAGGGCTTTGGCCATTGGACCTCGCAGCACTGAACTCCAATTCACCCACATCTGTCTTTCACCAATAATCTGTAAGGAAGAAAAAAGCTGAAATTCCTGAAGCAATTTGGATCAATTCCTTAATGACTACAGTTAATTTTTTGACTAATGGTGTTTTCTTATGATGGGTTATATATAAGTATGACTGCACAAATTTAAGAAGAAAGAAAAGCCCTGAGAAGCATGAAGTAATTCTCTTTCCTGAGAGAATAGCCCAAGAAGATGATAAATTACCAAGGATTAATAACTCACTGAAGAAACAGTAAAGTTAATCCTAGGCACAAGGAACTCTGGATGTAATACACAGCCCTACAACATGTTACTTTTCTTCGCTATGTCCCGGGAGGCCATTTTCAGAAAACAGAATCAATCTGATTACTTCAGGTGTAAGTATAGGGTATACTCAAGACTCAGGAAATGGTAATTTTCAGGCCCTGAAATATTGTGTTCCTTACTCACATTAAAAAGTGAATAAATGAAAGCACTGGGTTCCCTTCTGCTCAGAACAAACAGCCTCTTCTCTTGCACTCCTAAACAGAAAACAGTATTACAAAGCCACCAGGAGGCAGCAGATTAAAATATTTGTGCTATAAAAGAACAACCATTAAAAAACCCCAAACCAGCCCCCAGACCCTGCCCCTCTCCCAAATCTTTACTCTGATATGGAGGAAATGGGTTCTCCCATGCCCCTGCCGAACATTTTGCTTTATCCACTGATCTCGCTTCTCTGCCTACCTGAAATCAGTAGCAATTCCGCTGCTATCAAACAGCTTTATGCAGGAACATGGTTAAAATGGAAAGCAAACTGATTTCTGGGATAGCACTCACTGGAAAAAAATGAGCAAAAAAAGTAGGTAAAAGTGATATGACAAAATAAAAGACCTCCCAAAAGACTAAACTGCTTTTGCTCCCTCTGGGGTTTACTGAAAAATTCCAGTCCCCCTGAGCTCTCTCTGACTACCTTTTTTTGTTTCCAAAATGCCACCCAAGAAGAAGCACTGGGATTGTGACCAACCCAGGACAGGTTCTGGCTCCCTGCCACACCAACGCTGCTGCTCCAGCTACGCTGTCCCGGCCCCACTCCAGTTCTGCATTCCCTGACCCAGGAAAGCTGCAAGTTGTTTCCTCTCCTTCGTCCTTCTTTTCTGCTGGTATAAAAGATTGTCCTCAGTTGTGGCTCAGCATGGTTTAAGACAGACTGAAATCACTACAGATGTATATGTAAGCTTTTAAACTGGTATATTATTTTATATGCAAATTATATCCTAATTACACATATATGTAAATGCATTTTATATTTCTATATGTATGTTTTTATATTACTGCATATATTTTATGGTATTATATAGCATACAATAACTGCTCTTTTACAGAGTCTTGTGTTACAGCCTGAGCATATATATGAAACACAGCAAAGAAGCAACAGAAATGTTGAACTACCTAAAACATATCTAAATATGCTCTACGAGCACAGCACAAGGTATGTGCACAGTCCACCAACAAAGCAGAGCATGAGCAGTGTGCAACTGGCCCTGGGAAAGGCACTTCAGAACCAATGCAAGGACAAACCTCAACAGCAAACAACAAACAACTCGTATTTTCAAACCAAAAATTCAGCTCCTAAGAAAGTGCATCTGTACCTCTGGTGTCTTAATTCAAGCAGACCCTACACATTTTCCACTGCAAAGTTCACAATTAATTGGGAAATTAAAACACAAGCACAATGTCAGCAGAAATCACAAATTTATTAATCCTTAAATATATCAATCATTTACCATTATGGCAAGAAATATGTACACTGTGTCCCATGGTAAACTGCAGTGTTCCAAAATGACAGAAGTGTATAATTCAGTTGCGGCGGAGAGAACAAATCACAATTTCCTCACGTCTTGGTGTGGAAGACAAACTTGGTCTACAGTAATACGTCAACACCACATGCTATGTTAGAAGTATAAAAAAACCACCCTACACCTAATTCATTAATTTTAAATACAGTTATGCCACTTATAGCCGCTTCACAAAAAAAAAAAAAAAAAAAAAAAGAAAAAAGAAAAAGAAAAGAAAAGAAAAAAAAAAGAAATTAATGAGAAAACATGAGGCCATTACTTTTTTCACAGATCCCATTGGCAGGTTAATATGGCTCAACACATTTATTGTAGATGCTTACTTTAAATATATATTGTTTAAAATCATGTAGTAATTTTCAGAGAAGCTTAAGTCCATCTACCATACATCCACTAGTAACAACATCAACATGTTTAAGATCTGCTTCTGATTAGTAATCAACACAGAAAGGTGAAATGATACAAATTAGGAAGCTTTCCCATTTTAAAATGTTCCGGCTGCTGAGTTGTAAATTTTGGATGGCTAAAAAGGACACTGACTGAGGTACCATGCACTGTACAGCGCTGCGGGGAGCAGGAGCCTGCTGCTAACAGAACCACGGGGAGAACAGGAGCAGCCCAGCCCGGGCTTTCCTGGAACAGTGGAAAGGAAGAAACTGAAATTCTTGCGAGGGTGTATTTTTACAGCAACGTGAGGGAAGGAGAACTAGTCCCCGTTGCAAAGTTTGCATTCCGCACTGCCAGCACAGCGCTCCTCCCTCGGCCTGGAGCCGGGACAAACCTGTCGGGATGGCCACAGGGATCGCTGGCCTTGACACCGAATGCTGCCAGGGGAGCTTGAGAAACCAAGAGCGCATTGAGGGGAAGAGAGGGAGACACAAACCTGTGGTAAAGTGTTAGGGTCCCATGAAAAACTGGTGTCTCTGTAATTCATTTCCAGAGAAGCAAGGGCAGCAGTGTAATGCAAGTAAACTCTTCATACTTAGCTTTAAGGCCTAATATTTCTCGAGTATATTACCCACACAACTGGTATATACATTAACCCACATATATATTTTCAAAGCCTCCTTAAAAAATTTACAGTACATCCTAACAGCCATAAAAATCTTTCTCTTTCCTTCCATTTTAATCCTCAAAAACTGCCTCTCAATTATCACTTAGTTCCTTACAATTTTTAATTTTGCTTAATCATCCAACAGAAACTTTCAGTTAAGCAAAGTAAGAAAGCAAAAAGGGAAACAGAAGCTGCTGACTCACCAGAACACTGACAGTTAATTCTGGAGTGGCCAAGCCAGCAAATGAGGAGATTTTTCCAGTTTACATAGACTAATAAACTAAGAAGGCTGCAGCTGGTCTAAAGCCAAGATATTAACACTTCCACATTTACCAGTGATTTTGTCCATCTACGATAAAAATCTGTTTTACAGTAATGGAGCTGCCAGCGGAAATCCTAACCATTCCTACCAGAAACAAAGCAAAATCCTGGGACTCAGGAGAAAAGGAGTCGTCAAAAAACAGTTCTTAAAAAAAGAAGGTAAAATACACTTTTTCTTTTTTTTTCTTTCTTTTTTTTTTTTAATAAACACGATAGATTTTAAAGTTGTCTGGCAAAACTTGGCAGAAATGGAGCAAGTGACAAATGTATTGTGTGTCTACTGCTGTCTGTCCAATATCTTTTTTTGTCTTTTACGCCTTTTTATTCTCTATTTGCATGGAACATCACCTTCATTGAAATGTTAACAGTGTACAGATGGAATATACAGCAATGTGGTGCATCACAAATGTGTTACATGAAGAACCTTCACAACTTCATGCACTCATAAACATGCATGAAGAGAACGGGATGGCCAAGATGGTAATCAACCAGGTGCGTTGGGTACAGAAAATGCAAGAGCGGCACCGCTGATATTTTTAGCTAGGAGGAAGGAGAAAAAAACAAACAGATTTCCATTACTGAGGTAACATCACCATCAGATAACAACACATGCTCAAGTGTTAGCCAATGCTATTGAAAAAAAAACCACCTTGTTGAGATCACTTAACACGATACTGGGGAAAAAAAAAGGGAATAAACCTCCACTCAGGCAAGTTGTTCTTTTATTTTTCAAACCGCTTTACAGACATTTTCCATCTTTACAAGATGCAAGAGAAGCTGTTAAAATAAAAAAGGAAACTGAGGCAGGAAGCCCAAGTGCCGTAAGGGATTCCTGAAAGGAGGGAGGGCGGAATTCAGCCACAAATCTCTGAGTGTAACTGAACTTCCTCAGCATGGACATCGCAGGCACTGCCATGGACTGAGGCTCTTGTACAAAGACTGGACCAAGTGACAAGGAAGAATCAGGTGTCATTCACATGCAAGACATGCCAGAGCCAAATGCAGAGAGAGAAGGAAGGGAAAGGAGCTGGAAGCAAGTATGGAGCTAACTGAGGTTGCAACATCATTTGTATTACCGTAGCATCTAGGGGCTGGAGCCGTGGTGGGATCCCTCTGCGCTAGGCACTGCACAAACACAGAACAAACTCTTACTCAGCATTCCTGCTCTCTGGCACTGCACTTATCAAAGTATAAGAAGGTGTGAGCTGCGATCACACACAGGGAGGGAACATAAGCCTCATGGAGGCTGAAGTTAAGTTAGGGAGCCACTTTCAGGCCCAGCAGCCCTTTGACTGCTCATCTTGGGCAGGTGTACTCTCCAAGGACAAGCAGACATAGCTCTGCAGAAACACATTAGCACAGGTCCCTAGGAACATCGATACAGAGAACAACCTCCTACCACCACTCCTATCACTCAGAGAAACAATGGATGAGACAGAAACCCAAGTTTGACTCATCTCACTCACAGCAAAACTACAAATAAAATTTATTTATAAACTAAGTACATATTTGTGCTCATATCCTTTTTCAAGTATGTTCTCTGCCACAAGGAAACATTTCCCTATACCTATAGCTACCTAAGAGCTCAGTTCTATCCTTGGATTTATGCACACTCCTTCCAGTAATCCTGAAAACAAGAAAGCTACTGTGCTTGCAGCAGCTGATTTAACATCATCTAGGATACCATGTCTGCAGAAGCAGATCACAGCTGTAATCATTTTTGCAACTTTATTAGATTTGAAATTCATCTTCAGACATGATGTATAAAATACTTTTTTATTATGGAAATGCCATTATTAACTACTGCGCATTGGTAATAATTAAATAAGTAGCTGTAGATTGTGTACACTTTAAATAAAGGAAGGATAAACCAGAACAATATGTTAATTAAGTTTCTTCTCTAGTTTTCCAAAACAGGGTTATTGCTGCTCTGACTGGGAAAAGCAAAGGTGAAATTTGAGACAGTGTAAAAATGTTCAGGTTATAGAAGGTGAGTCTAGCTTGGTGCTACATGGGCATCTCCCAGTCAGACTTAAGAAGATGGAGAATAAAGAAAGAATGACTGTTTGTGCTGAAAGGGGAGCTATCAGCCTATAGAGGAGACTCACTAGATCTGAGCGCAAGCAGTAGGACTGATCTCACGTAGCATACTGACACTTAGGTGGAAGGCACTATAAAAAGAAAAGAAAACAGGAGCATTGTGCATGGAGAACCAAATAACCTCGGGGGCTGGGTAATCCAAAAATATTACATGGAATAATAGGAAGTGCAAAGCTCTGTAAAAGTTTCTATGTATTCACTGGTTAGAAACGAGAGTTGAGGATAAATAGGTGGCTGTCTCAGACACACTGCAGATGGATAAAATGCAAAAATCGTGCTAGAACACAGCAGGGAAAAGAAAGACAAAAGATTGGGGAATTAAACAAAGCCCTGACCACAATTGGACAGAGCATTTCAGAAGAAACCAAGCTAATGGAAAGGCAAACCTCAAACAAAAAAGACGGTAAGGAGATAAGGTGGAAGAAAATGGAGATCCTATCAGACAAAGCCATCTGGGGTAGTGCTGGCTGTTTACCCTACAGAAGTAGAAGGTGGGAATGATCTGATCAGCCTTCCTACAAACCAGCTCACATCTGCACACCTAACCAGTGCAGGAGAACAACCATGATATAAAAGAACCAAGGATAAACTGAAGATGGCTAAATTTTACGCTGGAAAGTAAGGCTCCTAACCATCAGACCAATGATATTTTGAAACAGTGCTAGGAGCAAGTCCAAAAACCTTCCCCAGAATTCAAGATGAGAGCTGGTTATGAGATTTATGTGATATGTATACCAGTGCTACACATGCAGGGCTATGTCGCTGACTCAGGGAATCTCTCCTTAAGTCCCAGTCTGGCCCTAAGGCTCCTCTGTGAGCCCTCTGTGAGGGGTGTCCCTTAAGCTTGGACACCCCTCACAGTCCTGAAATCTCCTCTGTCTGACCCATAGGCTGAAAACATTCAACAATACAGAAACTGCCCCGCAACCTCAAAAACATCACTCCATGGTGATTTTTCTTCTCCTTCCACTCTTGGCAGTCCCAGAAATCCTTATTTTTATTAGAGAGCACAAGCAGCTGCAAAGAACCTCCTGCATTACCTTCCCAAAAAGACAGAGGTGAAAAAAAAAAACCAAAACGGAGGAAAAGATTAAATGATTCTCTAGTCCAGTTCATGTAATTGTGCTGTTAACACTGACCAGAGTGCAGTGGGCCTGGTGAACCTGCTTCACTTGGGCTTTCTGGGTCTATACACACCCAGCTCAGACCCCTTGATAACCTTTATGAAAACCTCAAAGATTTACCTAACACTGCATTTCAAGGAAGAGTAACTGCTCTTTGAATATTAGCTGTTGAAACACTGGCAACTTAATGTGAGAAACAAAGGACAGTGTAGCGCCTGTTCCCACTGGTTTCACATGTTGAAATAAAACAGGTATCACTAAGTTATAAAATCTCTTTTTTCCTAAATAAAAAAAAAATACAAAATCATCACCATGGAAGTTTAACACTTCATTTTACCCTATTTCTTACTTCATCGAGTGTTATTTCATATAGGAGAACTGTGTTGCAAGAAGTAAAACACGAGACACGATGAAGTTCAAAGGATGAAATCTAAGCCCTTACCATCCACGTCAGGAAATTCAGCCACTCTCCACATTAAGACACCTGACAAAATGGAACTGCATCCTATACAGAGGGCTCACAACTGGGCAAAGCCAGGCCTGGACCAGTGCTGCCTATTTGGGAAATGATAAGTCAGTGAGGTTTGGGCTCATTAGCAGAGGCGGTTGAAGAAGAAGAGAAGCCAAAGGCCTGAGCAGAACCACCTGAGGAAGTCATGATTCTTTATCTTGTTATTGCAACCGCAAGTGTGCTGTCAGTAACTCTGGTGACAATGTGGCTCAAGGAGCCTGGTCACTACCTGACTCTGAGGCCGTGGCAGGGCCTGGATGAACAGCACAGAGAAATGCTGACAGGAGAGATGCGAGGCTGTCCCACGGGGATGTCGGAACTGTCCCACAGGGAATACTCAGCAGTTATGCACGGGGAGTGTAGGGAAAGAGATAAGAACGTCAGAGGTACTGGGATGGCTCAATTTACAAGGTAAACGTGTGAAGTGGCTCAAATCCAACTTGCAGTGAACATACCTAGGCCTGAGAAAGTAGAGGTAGCTGGAAATCACACTAAATACTAGTCAAATTTCAGTTTTTCTCAATAGTGACACTTTTTTACTTGAAACTTTCTGGTCAGCTCTCACAGCTCTATTGCTTTTTATTTTTCCAGGTCTCCTAGCAATTCTATTCCAGGTTTCCTAATCCTGTTTTGTGTGACTTCCATCAAACTTTCTCTACATCCAAACACTTTCCTGCTCTTCAAGCTGTCAGTTCAGGGACCGAGTTGGATCGGTGGGCATCACAGTAGAAAACAACCACCAAAAAAAGCACATTATTTTAAAAATCTCCACACCAATACCATGCACACCAGTGGGTATAATACATAATAAACAAGCACAAGGAATGACTCTACCAGAGGACGGCTCGTAGTTTTAAAGGCCCCAAGCAGCTATTGGACTATGTGGTATGCCTAGGAGGTGCAAGCCGGTGACAGGGCTGTTCCTTACTTGATGGGTACGGTGGGCGAGCCCGAGCGGTGGAAGTGCACGTTCTGCCACTTGCCATCGCGCCGGTGCCACACGCGTGTCTCCTCGGACTGCATAGTCTTTGGCATGCCGCTGCCGTCCATGTACTGCGTCAGGCGGATGTATGCGATGCACGCTGCATCCTCGCCCACCAGGTGCACGTGCGGGTTCAGGATGATCGTGTGGATAGGCTTGTTGCTTTTGGACAGAGCTACGAGACACACACACACACGGGGGGACACACAGGAGAAATCACATTTGCTCTGGGTAAGCCAAAAGAACTCATGCCAACCCGCTTTATAAACAAAAATCTCAGGCTTAGCAGATACAAACTCGTAATTAGGGCTTAACGATAATCACACCTGACAACTAAAATACTTTGTAGAATGAGTACAAACACTTATTATACACTATTTAATAAGTAAATATGTTTAATCCGTGTACATACATGGACTAAGTAATGTGGAGGGCACCATCTGGAGTTTCCCAACGTTTCAGTTTCACTGTTACGTCTAATAACATTTGTACCTAGTATTTTCAGTTAAAATAATTCACATCTTAACTCATTCTTTATTTTGCCTTTTTAGTTTCAAATACCTGAAACTCTCCTCTGCTGTCTGAGGTGCCCTGTGATGTGTGAACAAGCAGAGCAGATGCAGACTGAAAAACACCTATAGCAGTACTCTGAAAAAAGTAATACTCGCTCCCCCTGCCCAAGCCAATTAACTCCCAAACCAAAAAGCTCATTTGATGAGAGACACACAGACACAAGGAAGAGATGAAGACTCAGAGATGAAAAGGGAATATTTACCATTTTCAAAGTAAAACCGGTGGAAGTCCATCCCTTCTACCAGATTACCCAAAGCTTCAGGTTCAAACGACGTAAGGCCTGGATCACAGATTTTTCTATGGAAAAAAGGAAATTCTGCAATGAGCACATGTGGTTAGGGATCCCAAGTTTGGAGAGATAATATTTAATTGTTTCTTTCATTACTATCGAATATTTCACCTACTCTTGCCATCACACTGGAAAAGAACAGAACTTAACATAAGGAGAAGGCATAGAGTTCTGGTTTCAGCTCAATTAGTAAATTTGGCAGCTAACTTTAAGTGGACTGCATTTCATATAAATCATGTTTTGACCAAAAAAAGACCCACAAGTCAGTGTTTTTACAAGTAGGAAGTTTTACTTGTGACGATGAAAACTGCGGCTGGGCAATGCAAGGGGTATTTTTGTGGGGCACTTTTTATCACATCATTATGTAAGCAAGATTTAAATATTTTCTTCTAACTACACTGGAGTTATCCTAGCAGCTCTTCTGGAACTGGCGATGGGTGAAGCCAGGGCGCAGCAGCCATGCACATATCTTGTGTTTTGTTGGGGGCATCTGGGAAGGCAATTCAACAGTACGTAACTCCAAGCATAGGCACTCACATATAAACATGCATATATGCACAGACAGCGTCAAACACCCCAGCTCTCCTCAGTCCCTCCAAAAGGAGCAGCTTACGTGTAAGCTTCGAAGTCCCCGTTGTTGATGGCTTCAATCAACTGCTCGGTCACCTTGATAATCTCCTGCTTACGAGCTGGGGAGAGATACAAACCCAATCTTACAGAGGAAGGCAAAGCGGAAGGTGACAGCTGACAGGTATTCTGTCACTCTCCAGCTGACACAACAGCCATCTCTCTTTCTTTCTACCTCGAAAGGACATGATGTTACATTGTTGCTTTACATTGATTTGCCTTCAGTGCACTCCGGTATCCACAAGGAAATTAAACATGTCAAGATCAATCTACGTCCCTATCACACTTTTAATTGTCTTTCCTTCACTGGAGGATCTGCTCTTTTACAAGCAAAACAAACCAAGCCCCAGCTCTAAACTTCAAACTCAAGGAAGCTGATTATTGTTTTACAGCCAATCCAGCTGTAGTAGCTCTCTTGTGCAAGCAACAGTTGTAATTCCCCGGCACACTCCCACACATGGATTTGACCATTAACACAAAACACGCCTGGAATGTTAAAATTGAAAGTAGCAAGAGAGATCACATTGTTCTTCAAAAGAAAATGCTGGGGAGCACACAGAGAAAGTAACTTTCCAATACTGTGCTCAAAACTGGCACTGCAGTGTTAACCTTTTCTTAAGTGCATGCCTAAAGCACTCAGGTGAAAAGGACCAAAATGAAACCAGCAAGGAAAAATGCCATGGTGAACAAAATGGATATAAAGGTCTAGCAAGGCTTTTTGTGAGCAGCCCTTGACTGTTAGCACTATGGCTAAGAGCATTTCAAGTATGAATTACCTTATTTTCCACAAGGACTATGAAAAGAACAAAGACATTTAATGAAGAGAGCAGCAATGCTGCCATTGTCATTGGTTTAAATAACATGGGCCAGACTATGGACTCTGCATGGCATTGCCAGCATCAGCCAAGTGGTGGGATGGCTGAGTCAGAAATAACGGTGCAGTCTTGCAGAAGGCTGGCAAAAAGAAATCCAAAACAAGCAGACCTCGTGCAGCAGTTCTGCATGCAACATGTCACATACACATAGCTGAGCTAGAGGATTTGATTAAATAACCCAGTAACACATCTCAATCAGAGATGAGGAAATTATAGACCATTAAATCAGACAGTGGGAAATGAGGTAAAAATCTCTGATCAGTTGCTACATAATCATGAGCTCATGTTAGTGGATAACGATATAAGCAATTAACATGTCTACAATGGTACTGTAGTTTCCACACACAAGAGGCACAAAACTGCATGGACACATAATTCATTGTCACTTGGCTCAAGACAATTGGCAATATTCCCCTTTTCACTAACATCAATCATGCCTTTGCCGAGTTTTACCATGGTACCTTTGATGTTGAGATACACAAGATATAATTCCACATCAACCCCAGAAGGGAGAAATTGAACCATGTTGCCAAATTGCTGGTTTCCCTGGTTTTAGTTCCAAAATGAAATTGCCATGGAATATGTTTTCATGAAGCTTTCTGACAGAAGCCACCTTATATTACATAATGTGGCTCCAGCAAAATTTCTCTGGGCTGTACTAACATCTGGGAGAGCTGTGTCTGCAGAAGTATCCATGGGATGTGAAACACATCCATCAGGAAGCTCTAGAGGCCAGCAAAGGAGATTACAGCACTTATCACTGACTCCAATCAATCATCATCCAACTCCAGCACTGGGGTTAGCAGTTGTGGAAAGACTTCACAGTTCCCAATGCAGACTGTCAGGAAAAGGAAGATGTTGCCAAATCATCTGCCTTTCAACTCAGTTCTCAATTTTTCTACAAAATTATAAGCACTACACGGAACCATGAAAGCCACTATGCTACTCTCACCTTTCAGTGACACACAATTACACACATATTAAAAAATTACATTTCTTCCTATTTAGTGATCTGATATGCAGTTTCACTGGCAGTAAGCCAAAGGGAGAAGTGGAGCACAATTCAGAGATTGGAGCTCTAGAACTGATTTATCCTATTGTGCAAAACTCTTTGCCTCATTCCTAGCCCTTACTCAATACAAGAACAAGGCAGTGTGAAATAACAGCAGACATCAAAGACTAATTAAAATACTCAGGAACCACTGTAATTTTACACAAACCTCCTCCTCAGTGTTTTTTAGCTTTTACATCTTCTCATGTGGGTATTTGTAGGGGTGCAGGGAGCCAGACTACAAATAGAGACCAAAAGTGTTTCTGCTTCATTGTCATTGAAGCAGAAGTTTAACCTGAAAGGAAGTAAGGAAGAGAAAGCAGATGGGAAAACCAAAATACAACAAGTATAAAATTAGAAGGAGACTGGAAAGCAGCAGAAGGAAAATACAGCTGTGGCCGTGTGGATCCAGTCAATTCCTTGCACTTACCCTTAGTGCAAAGGATGAAATAGGGAGGGCACTGGAAATAAACTAAGGTGAAATGATATTGGTAGGAACAGTGTCCTGCTACTGCAGACAGCATCCAACAGAAATAATTGACAGTTCTTAGAGTGGTAAGAAAATTACCAAATTTTCATTCTGAGTTTGGTGGACTCCACTTAACATGCGCTCTTCAATAACTCCAATTTTTTTTCATCTAAATACACACTCCAAGCTATACAAGGACAACACAAGGCATTACGGAAGAGGCATCTGGTCAGTTCCCATCTGCCAGATAAATGTCACTTACAATCACCATTTGCATTTGACTTTTCCATTATTTATTTTTTTTTTATCCAATAGTAAACTTGGCTTGTATTGAATTCTAGGACAATTAAGCTGTTTGATGTACAATGGCAATTTCATGCTATTATACTTTTCATTTGATGTGCAGTCAGGACTCCCTAAATAAAACTACAGAAACTAAACTTCCTAAACAAAACTGGCAACTGTAATGAGATTCTGGTAGAACTGGTTCAGCTACTTTTTCCAGTGTGGTGAAAGTCAATTCAAAAAGTGAAGCCTGACCCATCTATAGTCTTTTAGAATATGAGAATGGCTTTCCACAACACAAAATTATGTGCTCTGTACACAAAGGGTAACTGAACAAAAATACACCTGGTGTCTTTAAAACAACTGAGGTGTGAGGGAAGAACACTGTTGACAAGTCAAAGGTGCTGAGCCATTTTCCTGAAAACCAATAAAGAAACAGACTGCGGACATAGCAAACTTGTGTGGAGAAGATGGTGGCTTTGACATTCTTTGCTCAGAGTACAGGTGAAGTACCGGTGCAGTAACTACAGAAGTAGAGAAAAGACCACGGACCTGTTCCTTAAACAGCACTATTTCCCCCGTAGGGTGAAGGAGTTAAGGTAATTAATAGGGATTTAGCAGTTAAAAAAAGAAACCTCTTGCTTTGGAAAGTGAGTAGGTATATGACTAACACAAAGGCAGTTCAAACAAAAATATTACGAAGAAGAGCTATAAAAAGACCAATAATGAGAGAAAGAACAAACAAGAACATTTCCAATCACTGGCTAAAATGTTTTCTTCAGCACTGCTGTAGCACATACGTTAACTTTAACTGAGTCATTAATCTCTAGCTATATTTCACTACCTCTCTTGCTTGCTCAGCTACAGGGTGAGGGATAATCTTTCAAAATTAAAGACCACCATTAACACTAAGATCTAAACAACATCAAATGAGGAGAAACACCATTTAAGCAAAAAGCATCTAACACTATCAATACTTTCAACCTACAAGAAGCAGTTCCCCAGGCAGTGAAATCAAATATCACAGGAAAACAGAAGTACAAAACAGCAGCAAAAACTTTTTCCAGCAGGGAACTCTGGCTTTTCTTCCCTTCCTGTAGCTCCAAGAAATATTTATAAACTCAATCTACAAGAATCAGACAGAAATTACAAATACTTTGGTATTTTGATTGCAGAGAGAATGTGCAGCATAAAAGTGACCCGTACATATGTGAAAGTGAAGTCTTCAGAAATATCTGTACCTGAAACTTCATGTTTTTTGACGCACAAGAAGACAGCCCTTGTAACTCCCTGACCACCATATTACCCATCATTTTTTTAAAAAACTGTCACCAGTGAAAACAATAATTTAAACCACCTTATGCTTTATGCAGGTATTGGAACATCTTTCTCCTGCCATCAACCCTTCAGTGGCCTGTGTCAGCACTGTCCTGCAATGGCTACGCAGAGAAGCACCTTTCCAGAAGAACAAGGCAACCTTGTTCCAGATTTGCACTTGCACTGGGAGATGATTAAAATGATTTTGCTTCTGACTTGCTCACACGTTGTTTCTCAAGGCAAAAACCCTTGAAACTTTTCAGCTGGGTACTCTTAACTATGTATCTTGGTACACCTCAGATTGGATTAATCTCACAACGTTTTGAAGACGTATAAATACAGACAAATGAGTTTGTTCTCTCAACTCCCCTCCCTTACAGGCAAGGGAGAGAAATCAGCATTTTCAGGGCACAATTCATCATATCCTAAAATAGATTTTTAAGACAAGTGTGACTCATCTGACCTATTTGCATTGGCTAAAGGGAGTCTAGACAACCAGCTCAAACAGAGATATCTATACTGTGGAGGACAGTTAAATCCAGGGGGACAAATGCTCCCTGTTTTGCTGTTGTTTTAAAACAGGACAGTTGGTATTGAGGTAACAGCGGTCTGCTAAAATGGAATGGCACAGCAAGGGAACCTGGCTTCGCTTCCCATCTGAACATCATCCCAACACCACCAGTTAGATGGAAAACACACAGCCAGTCAAGTTATTTCTATGCTCTGGAAATAACCAAAGTCTGAAAAGAAAGAGGAAGATACTAGAAATTTTATCCTGTGTTGTACAACAAATTCTGGCTGTAAGGATGTACCAGATTTCATTTAGCTTTATGGCATGGTCTGTTAAACATCACACCATGTTCTTCCAAATGATTCCCATGACACCAATATTTGAAAATTCTCTGCTGATAATTTTTCTTACAACTTCTGCCACAAATATTCCAATGAAATAATTTCTGAAAAGAAAACAAAAGAATGGGCTGCATGAATAAGTGACTCATTGTGTCTCAGATCTACATAAAACCCACCTAGACCGCCAGATGACAAGGCATGCTCCAGGGGACTTCTCATTTAAGATGTTTATCGAGATTCAGTGTACAGAACACCAGCACTTACCTCTTAACCTACACTTAAGCTTTGATAGGGACTAAAACATCTGAGTTGTCATCTCACACGTACATCTTTTTCCTAAAACCTGCCGATTCCAAAGATTCTCGCTCTGATTCATCGAATTATGAAAAGGATGGATGATCTGCAGAATTTTATTAGGGTTACTCAGTATCTTTCACCTATCTGAAAACTGGTAAGCCTGCTACTGCCCTAAAAAAAATTTCAATTCTTTAGCTATGTAGGCAAATATCTGAAAAATTATCCCAGAGCTTTTTCACCCTGTAGTGACAAAACAGATCCAACAAAATTAATGTGTCTATTTCAATTAATGTTAAGCAACTTGTCACATGCCATACATAGTATATTTTTATTTATATGGAATCAATTATGTCTAAAGATGCTCTCTCTTTATGTGATTGTACTAGAAAATTACACCAATATTTATAGAGCGTAGCAAATGTTGGCAAATGTTTATTTTTTAATGACAAGTCACCTACAGTCTCAGATAAAAGCTGCATCACAGTCACTGCACTTACAAAACACTGTACTATGGTTTCCCAACAGGTTACTTTAATCGCAGAATCTGGCTGTTGTCTCCAGAAAGTGTCTGAAGTCTTGATGAGTGAGACATTAACAAGATTTGCTATATTTTTATTTAAACTGTGCTCCTGCCTAATCACTAGTTCCAAGAAACAGGACATGTGAGGCCACCAGCATTCAGACCTGAAAATGCTGGGCACATAAAGAATATTATGTGGATATGCACTGTGGACGGAATAAAGCCTTATGGCACGTGTTACTGACGTGTCAACTCTCTGTGTTACACAGCCCAGATCTTTCATCTTAATTCCTCTCTTTCCCCAGGCCCCGGGGCAGTTTGTCCTGGCAGTATTTGTACTTTTAGTTTGATACACACTCACCCATATATTGACAGAGCCTATCCCGCTCCTCCCTTAGAATGAAGCTTTGCTTTCGGCATTACCCAGTGACAGCCCATCCTCTCACCTGCATTAGCTGACCCCACCAAAAATTCCACTCGTGTTTAAAATAAGGTTCAGGTTAAATACACACAGCCCATGTTCCACAGTTCCATGTTCCCAAGGGCCTGCCTGGATCTCGCTTTCACCTGTGGAAATGCCCGTTCTTAGCACCAGTGCATCTGCCCTGACACACACTGGCTGCAGGATCAGAATCCGGCAAGCAGAATCCTCATTCCCAGCAAGTCATTCCCTATTTCAACTCACAAGGTCCCACCCCTCTAAGGAATTTCTAAAGAATTTCTGAGTTCGTTTACAATCGAGAAATGCTCTACCCAGGTCTTTTACATTCTACCAACAAAGTGCCTTTCCTCTCTCATATTTTAACAATGGAGATTTCCTTTATGGTCAGTTGGTCACTGATCATTACAGATCTCCTGGGCAGAGGAAGACATTTCCCAGTTGTCTAACAACACTGCAAGTCAACACCTGCCACAGCAGCTTCGAGGCTGGTTTATCAATGGAGATGCTCAAGAAAGGAACTTGATATAATGAATGTAACAGGTAAATAATGCTGAGGCCCTATCCAGGATCCAAGCAAGAGGTGAGACAAATCTCTCTCCCTAAGTTGAAAACCGCTGCAAAGATTACTCCTGCAAGATACAGCTTTCTGAAATACAGACATATTTATCCTGCTGCTACAGCTGATGAAAATATTTTTACAATTATTAACAAGAAAAAAATACCTAAAAAATTTTACTTTTGTAAAGGCTAAGCACAGGTCATTCCTAGATCAGCATTGACCTTTTTTGAGCTTCTGTCAGATGGTGGGGAGGGAAGAGGAGAGACAAAGGAGATCATCTGACAGATGAGTCTCTCAACTTACATAGTACAGAGGAAGGAGTGGAGTGGGAGAGCTCAGACTCAAGCGATTGACTCTCTGAGTTTGCATTTCTCATGGACTTGCCCGCTGAATTGATGGAAAGAAACACAACATATGAACAAACAAAGATGAAGAGGTAGAGTGTGATCAGACTCCTCAGCAGGCACTGGCAGCAGGAGCGGCCTCTGGGGCACGGCAAGGGTGGTGACCAGTGGGATGAAGAAGCAATGGAAGAGGAGGAGTGGTGGGTGGAACTCAACCTCTCCATGTCCTCCTCCTTTGTGAAAGCTGTGTGAGGGTCAAGTACATGTGAAGGAAGAAAAAAAAGGCCAAAAGAAAAATAATGATAATTTAATTAGAAGCAGCAAGAACTTAGAAAATCTTTGAGCACACAAACAATGTTAATGATGTACTTTCAGGGGCAGTGTAGGTGCCAAAGAACAGTTGTAAAGGTCATAGGTGTGAGTGACTCTGTTCAGATGCCAGCGCAGATTTACCCCTGTATCCGGTACTCAGATACAAAGGGCTTTGAAAGAGCTTTGGAAAAATTTTTTCTAGAAATTGGAATGATTTTTAAAGAATGTATATTCCAAAAGAAATAGTTTAATTTGCTTTCTTTCTAATGTTAAATAAAATTAGGCCAACAGGTATAAAATGAATTATAAATATATTAAATATTTTGGAGCTATGTACTTTACAGATGTATTAAGTAGCACAGGTAAGTCACAATTTGTCAAACCTTAAGTGCCCTACAACTCAGCAGTTTTCCCCATTGCCAAGCATCATTCTTACTAATGCTTTTGTTAATTTGTCTCTGGGGGCAAAAAGACACCGTGAGAAATTCAGGTCTCCTGTCCGTGGTAAATTTAACAACTCACCTTTCTGAAAATCAAAATTGGACAAAAATAATGTGCTATATTCCATAGCATTAATTGAAAAATCAAACCCGTATCACAGAGATGCTGCCCAATAGGTCCAGTCTCATTACTACAGAAAGAAGAAATCCCACAAGCAATCCCAGAAGAAGGCATCACCTACAGTCCAGTTCTCAGCATGTTCTTCCTGTCCGCTCCTGTCATATTTAGGAGGGATCACTGTCATGTAGATAAGCCCATGATGGATGGTTAATGTCAGAAATTTATCTTAGCAAGGAACCTGAACTACAGCTTCAAGTCATTTCAGACTCAAATGATATAATTAGCTTATTGCTTGAGTTATTAAAGCCCACTGTTGTTTGGCGAGCACTGTTTCTAGTAACAGAAATATGTTCCAGTCCTAAAAGAGGTAAGTCTATACATAAACAAGGCAAAGTTACAGACACTAAGATTTCTGGTACACAAAAAAATGAAAAGTAAGCCTGATTTTACTGTCTCCATGTTAAATACCTGCCTTCAAAAGTGAAAACAGGCTGAGATTCTGACACGAGAGGACAATGCTCTATGCATCCCTGACAGACAGGAGGAGAATTTGATCCTGAGGATATATTGATGATAGGTGATGTAAGACATTTTTAATTGCTCCCTGTCTTGATGAATCCCAACATTCATAACACTCGGAACAGACGTGCACGTGCACCCACTCCCACAGCGCACGCGAGACACGAGCATGCTGGGGATGCCGCATCCCGTAACAGAGCCATGGGAGCCACGCCTCTGCAAAGAGGCAAATCAACACCAAAGAACAAAGCCCTTGATGCAGAGCTGCACGTTTTCAGCCCATGTGGGTTGCAAAGGAAGGGGCCCTGGCCCTGTCTGTGCAGTGCAGGCACGGCGTTGGGATCCTGGGAGCAGGAATAATGTGCACAACCCACACGCCTCTGCAGAGCTGCTCCCTGGGAGATGTGGATCACACTGCAATGCCATAAAACACACATTAATGCTACTGCTCAGTCACAGCCACGGCCCCCTGCTCCTTCCTGGGAAGGACAGAGCCTCTTCCCATGCTGTACTCCATGCTGCAAAGAAAAGCAAAAAGGTTTTAAACGTTCTTTATCATCTAAGGTGCAAATCATTCCTTCTACATCCCAAACGTGGTGACGAACATCTTGAGCGTATGTGTGTAAGGACCTGGAGAATTCTCTCTCCTTCCTCTGAAATCCATTTGTCCCTTATCAGCATTTTATCTCCAGTGGCTGTTGCTGACAAGAGAACAGCTTTCTCACTGCTCTCCTACAAAATGTACATCCAGGAGTCAAGTTTGGTGTGGGGGGGAAATAATCTTTCCTAAGTTCCTTGCTAGTGCAGGAAGCTTGAGCTTATGATAGGTGTCAGGGTTGCAGGACTGCCTATTCCCTGAATCATTCTACAAATGAGACCCTGGGGGCACTGCTAGCTTTAATTTATAATAAAACAGTATGAACAACAGCCTCCAGAGGAAAGATGGGAAGTGTGAGAGGAATACTAAAAAGTGAAAACCAAGCAAGTTCATGAGCAATTAATAAGAGGGAGATTATATTTGTCTTTTAAATAGAGAGAAAATGAAATCCCTGTACATTGTGCAGGGAAAGACACAAACAGGATCTTGTTCCTCAGACCTGTGCTTACTGCAAGATCCCCTTTTCTGGTTTGGAAATATCGTATACTGTGGCCCTCCAACTTGCCCTTAAATACAATACTGCAGAAACACATAAAAGAATTAGGCAAAGTACTTTCACTGTTGTTTTTTCTTATAATTGTATCCCCCTGAGGTACAATTCTGTGTGCTAAGCTTCAAACAGAATTTTCTAAAAACCCTACAGTAATAACACTATGTTACATCATCACACAGAGGCCCTATAATTAAATTATTCATTTCATAAGCTTAGTTATTAAACTGCACCAAATAGTTTGAAGGAAGAAATACAAAGCTTTATGATTAAAAGTAAATTACACTATTTTCCAATGCATCAGCTGCAGATCCTTATAACTGTTCTCTCCTTTCACATTAACTCAAACCACCACCACTTTGTTGCATCCATTCTCCCTGTTTTATCTTACAATCACCTCTGGCCCATGTTTCACCTCTTTGAGGCCAAGAGCCAATATCTTTTTTCCGAATCAGAGATACACAAACCCAGTACTCCCTTCTTCACACCCTTTGCACTTTAAAACATAATGCTAATAAAGTAGGTACATGTAACATCATAGCATAATGTCTAGAAGGGAGAAGATAGAAACAAAAATATTATCTGTGAAGCCACAAAACTAAGTTTATAAAAAAAGCTTTGATGTCAGTTTTTTAAAGAATAAAGGAAGATTAAAATAAGTGTATGGACAGAACAAAAGGAAACCAAAAAAATACACTGGCATCTGAACAGTGCAAAAATAAAAATGGTGACATGAAAAAAAAAAAAAAAACAAACCCAAAACACAAATGCATGCTAAACATGAACTAACTAAAAGCTACAAAGCACTGACTTAGATTTTTGTAATCTACTTCTATTATTATTGGAACTACTATCTTAATTAAAAAGCAGTAACTCTTACTCCCAAAACATCATGGGAAATGGTGTTTTGGGAACTGGAAAGTTAAAGTTAAGTCTGAAACACAACAAAAGTAATTTCTTCCAGAAAAGGAAAAACACTATTCTCTCGTAAGATATATTGGGGGTTTCTGTGTTTAATGGCCTACTGAAATACAACGACAAAACTCACGTTACTGCTTCTCCAAACATTTCAAGCGTAAAATCATACCTTTCACATCCTCATCTTCGATGGTCGTGTTGGAACTCTCTGTTGATTCCTGTTGAGAAGTAAATATGAGTCGAATGTATAAAACAAGCCAAGCCTTATTTGCGTGCCTCGAAAAATGACAGGATTAGTTACAGGAATCATGCAAAGCCTCAAAGCGGGGTGGGATGTCATTCACAAACAAATGGTCACACACTGATTGAGACATTTCCACCTGAAACAAATGTCAAACGTTGCCATTCTCCGCAGGAGGGAACAGAAACACAATTCCTGCATTCTGATGCTTTTAGTTCACAGGAATGTATGGGAAAGTTTTTTTCTTTAACATCCAACTGTACAAAGTCCATCTGAAATGTATGAATTACCTCAGCCAAGTAGGAGAGCTTGCCATTTTAAGCTTAGTGATTAAACCAACTGTGCAAAATAAGTCATTCCATTCCAATTCCACCTTCTAAATATGCAGGCTTCTGCAAGCTACAATTTACAAGTGACTTCCGGCTCATGTGACTTACAAAGTGTATATTCAAATGAAGTCTCACAGTGACCTGACGCATATTGGATCAGATTATCCTGTTTTTATACTGGTTTTTGTGATTTTTTTTTTTTTAAGGAGACAGAGAATTGATGAATGTATGGTAAGAACTTCAACAAACTAAGGCATTTTTGTAGCAGTATTCTTCAACCAACCATCATGCAGAGGAATGACTCATCCATCAGGCAGTTTATTCTTAAGCCATCGCACTTAAAAAGGCAAGGATGTTGTATCTCAGTCTTTCTTAATTGCCAGAAACATGAAATATAATGGGCAAATTCAACAGGGCACTGTCAAATCTAACAGCTGGAGAGAGCTGGAAAGTTTTAACCTAGATGGTTTTTCTTATCTCTATACTTTCTTGAAAAGTAAAACATTTTTTTTTTATTTGCAGCTCAATAACAAAAAATATTAACTGATCTGTTTTTATCTGAGAAAGAAGAAAGGACTAGTACTGTATTTAATTCTTTAAAGGATTTTACAATTAAATAATGCAAGGTAAATTTGCCAGTGCCCTTCATTTACTGTGTCCTCACAAGGCTGAGCCAAAGGAATGTTCAAGAGGGCTAATGCATTACTCAGACCTTCAAAACCCAAATGTGCATTGATAAGTCAAACTAGAGGAGTTAATTCACACACAAACAAAACTGAATGAGCCACCATGCTGCCCCTGCCCTGGCTCTGTTAGATGTTCCACTCTACACGGACGTATCATGCTCTAGCACTTCAAATATTAGATAAATTACTTACAAGTGAACAAAAACCTCACACAAATACGAGTTGTGAACACCATGCAAAGCTCACAGGGTAGATGTAGCCTCTAACACTGAAGCATCCACTCCAGTTGCCATACTACAAGAATCAGTCTTTCAGATAAATTTAGGAGGAACTCTCCACATTTAGTGGTTCGTTTGTTTGCTATGACCTTCTGGGACATTGAGTATCGTGGTTGCTGAGATTTTGTAATAAAATCAAGTAGATGTAGTCACGCCAATATTTTATCTGGGTGTTCTGGGCTTTAGTGGACTTCAGCAATAAAGATCAGCCTGCTGTTCAAACACAGGCTGCTCGTGGCCTATGGGTTTAAACTTGGGGAGCTGAAAGAGCAGTAACACGAAAAGATAGGTTCTGTGTTGGACAGATACAGGGGATGTGAAGGATTGGGACACACAAGCACAACACACACCATCAGCACTTCCATGCTCGAGGAATGTCTGCATGCGTTATTTTGTCACTCAGATCCACTCCTTCTCTCATGAAATAACCACAGGGAGATAAGACTGGATAAATGGGACGTGAATTAAGTTAGCACTGCAAACAGTGAAATTCCTGTTGAAGTGTAAATTCTTTTCAGGAAACCTAGGAACATGTGTTATATGTAAATGATGGTATTTCCAGGCCCTTTTCAAGTCCATGCATGAAAAAAACAAAACAAAACACATTTTAGGGATCAGCTGCCAGACGCAAACATCACAATACATGAGAAAAAGAAAAGAGCATGAAGAAAACATGTAAAAATCAAAAGACCTCTTTGTCACTTGAAATGTGAAATTTTTTTGGTAACTGCCCAGTGATGTTATGGAAGAAAACCAAAGTCCTATTGCAAAAGACATGTCATGACACAGTGTATAAGCATGCTGAGAAACAGCAGATGAAATAAACTGAAATGACATCTTTGACTGAGGTGACAACTGCACGTAAAACTTGACGGATCATCTCACCACACTCTGAGAACAGCACTCTTAGGTTTCCCTTAGACTGCAGCAGTTTTGGCTGAAATGAGAGAGCCCCCCTGCTCCCCGAGCTGGGCTGCACAGGGCTCTGAGCTCTGCCCAATGCTACCGACTCCCCCAAGAGCTTCAGGAGCTCAGAAGCAGCAGGACGCACGCAGCAGATGGACACAGATGAATACAGGCTTGAGAGACACCAGGTGTAACAAATGCAGGAATGAGATTTCCCTTCACAAATTCTTGAAATGGCCCTATTGTGCTGTGGAAGAGCGGATGGAATGTGTGGTGTGGAAAAGAAAGATGGAGTTGATTCTTTCTGAATACCTTATTTCCATCAGGGTTGTGGATTACTGTAGTTTGGGGCTCCTGAGCAAGAACAAAATAAAGAGAGAAAGAGTTCCCATTGGTAAAAACATTTTCATTGGTGTGAGGGAGTGCAAGAAGAGCCATCTCACAAATGCTGAACACTGACAAGAATTAAGACAAATGTTAACTGTCACCAGGGGGTGAAACTGGATGTCTCTAACACAGATTTCCTCAACAGCAAGCCAGCAAAAAAGGCCATCTCACCTAATGCAGCAGCATGCAGAGACCTTATTCAGGACCGGGGTGTGCAGGGCTTTGAAGCTCTGGGGACCTGCCGAGGCTCTTCTGGATGAGGACAGGCCAAATACTCTGTGTGCTTTCCTGTCTGAACCCAGACAGGCAGGGCGGCCACAGATCTTGAAGCTTTAATAACCTCTTCTCTTTAATCATGTTTGCTTGTATTAGCATGAAGTGATCAAATCGAAATACAGTGTAATTGATAAGGATTAAGGATGACTACCCCTAGACACTACCATAGTTTGAAATGTGTGGATTGCCCTCAACTCCTGCCTTGGCAGAGCTGCATAAAAGCAAGCGAGAGACATCTTTGTACCATTTAAAAGTGTCATTTCCCCAAATCCTTTAACCTTAAAAAAAGGTTCGATAATCCTTGAAATGGCAGTTGGCCAGCATGCTTTCAGCATGGGCCATTGGGCACGGCTCCGTCTGGGAACAGACTGCCTGCATGCAACCTGCTGGCTTGGCCTTAGGAAGAAATTACTATATGCCCCAGTGCCGGCTGCTCAAAAAAATTTCAGAGGAAAAATGCTTCCAAATGTGTGTGAACTACTCCATTTTCAAGGTTTTATATGTACATGGGAAGCAACAGGTCACAACATCATGTACTTAGGCATGAGCATTTACACTGGTGAGTCCCGTGATACACAGGTGCCTTAGAAATAGGGCTATTAATAAAAGCAAGACTGCAGTAAACATCCAGGGACATCACTTTGATTTGTAATAAGTCCTTAGCAGAGCTTATTAATGAGTAATGTCTCCTGCTGATTTAAATGGAAGAGAAACAAGCAAAATGTTTAGCTCTAGATGCCTCTTGATCCCAGAGAAGACTTGCAAAGTCCTGCTGAGTTTCAGGAAATATGGAATGAAACTCTGAATAAGGTCTGTTTCATGGCAGCCTAGTAATAATCCTGTTAGCTCTCCTGGATATCAATACTTTAACTAAGACAAAGTCAAGAAAATAATAGAGCCAGTTATTAAAAATTTTGTTGGTGCAAAAGGTTAGCATTAGAAGGTGGAAACAGACATCAGGCAAAGAGCTAAGAGCAACACCAAGCGCATTCTACTCACTTTCTGGCACAGCATGCAAAAAATTCAGCTACATTTACAAATGCTACGACTCTACCGCATCCAGCTTCCATTTAACATTTTCTGTCAATAAACACGCTCTAATGGATTTCCTCACAAAAAAAAGACAGCATAATTCAAACAAAAAGGTTTTCCAAAACCTGTTTTTAGAAAGCAAACAGAGTAAATGCATGAAAAAGCAAAGAAACAAAAATNGAGAAAATGCATGAAAAAGCAAAAAAGGGAAAAAAAAAAAAAAAGGAAGAACAAACAGAAGACAGTCAAAAACTTCCAGATAGCATGAGAAGGAAAATTCCAGGTATACCAGCGCCGGGGTAGGAATATTTTCCTTGGGGCTGGTTACCACGTTGGTTTTGTTGTTTATCTGTAGGTATGCAGAAAACAGAAACAGACAGGCCTTAGAACTCGTGATAGGCACCGTATCTATATCTCTGCACACAACATCTATAGACAGGTATCGGTATCTATAGATAGATATAGATATGGAAATAAAGAATACAGAAAGATGAACTTAGGAACTTGCAGGAAGACTAACACTAGCTCCAGGAGCTGGCTGGCAGCTCCCCGCCATGGGCTGCCAGAGCCCTGCACCAAGGCCTAGATAAGGCACGGATGAGTTGAGCTGAGACACTTAATGGAGAGCTCTTAAGTAGCAGCTAAGCACGTCTAAGAAGAATAAAGAATTAACACGGGTTGCAACGAAGTCCTAAATAGCCACTGCCATTTCGTGACACGCAATGGTTATTAGGTCATTAGTAGTTCTTTATTTCTAATGAATTATCCCTACCATAAATAGTATTTAATTATTTGTAGCGCTCCAAGAATGCGTAATTTGTTCTACTGGCTTCTGATTTCACTTTGGAATAACTATGACTGACACTAGAAAGAGACTGGTCCCCCTTTACCTTTTTTGGTGCTATTTTTAGCAGAAAATCATTGGCAGCTTCTCAGTGTTGGTACTGTGACTTGGAAGCACGAGTTTTCCCACTATGGTACCTGTAGTCTTACTCCAGCCATCAGCACCTCCCTCTTTAACTTTACATATAGGTCCTCATGACACTTCTTAAGCTTAGCACAGTCCTACACCTTCTGGCTTTTATCTGTACAAAATATTAATTCAAATTAAACTGCTCAGCAGGAAGCCTCAAAGTATCTGATCCTTTAAATCAATTTTTTACGATTTAACTTTGATTAATACTGTGGGGTATGGGAAGAACAGAAATACAAAAAATAATGTAGCGAGCCACTTTTTACATGCACTAAGAAGCAAGATTCAAGTATTNNAAGCAAGATTCAAGTATTGTAAAACTGGTTTGAAAGATTCATTTTTCTTCTCTAATGATAATGAGGAAAAAATACTAAGTACGTTTTGGTCATGTCTAATTTTAACAAGGGTGGTCCAAAGCATCATGCAGAACTAGGTATATAGATATAGATCATCAGAAAAGACTCGGATCAAAAAAAATCAAGATCTACTGAACCTTCTAGTCATAGTACATAGCAATAAACATGCCAAGCAAAACCAGAAATGCCTGAAATTGTTTTGTTAATGGATTTTCCTAAAAATGTAATTAACTTTACGGAATGGAAAGAAATGAAATTCACAGACTCCATGTCCCACTTTTTGATGATTACTTTACTTTGGGCCAGGCGTGGCAGCTGACTTGTGGATTTCAGGAATTGAGCCTGCAGGTGAATCTTACTTAGGATACATTAAAATGATGGAAATGTCCACAGGATTTGCAGTAATGAATTATAGACTGCAAATTTTCTAAATTTTAACTAGCATTTAACTGTCTTTGAAGAATATAAAGTAGTTTCGTTAGTTAATCAGGGAACATTGTCAACACTAAATGTTATTTAATAATACTTGCGATAGAAACCAGTTTCCTGTATAGTATAAAAATAATTTTCTTTGATTTAAAAGCAAAGCTCACAATGCTCTACAGCAGGAGGATGAGGAACAGTTATTTTTTAAACAATGGTCTTTCTACAGAAATTGTCATTAAGAGAACATATGAGTCATTATCGAGTTGCAAGGGATTACATCCCGACTTGGCTTACTTATTGTNCCAAGAGCACTCGTTTGGGATACCACTTGAGTTTTTGTATTAAGCTGCTACTGAATAGCACTGTAGGAAATCTGGTGAAATCTTCATTTCTTTCCTTATTTTTTCCTTTATTTGCTTTGTGCATAAAGTCTTTCATGGGGAGATCTAAGTATTGGCAAGTATTTTACTTGCTTTGATATTTATGGGATTCTGAGATGGGTGGAACCCTGAACTCCTTACTCAGGAAAAAACTTTAATGAAAACCCCATCCATTTCAGTAAATGAAAGTTCTACTAGAGATCTGTGGAAGAGTGAGAACACAAAAAGGGCTGCTGGACAGCAGACTAAACCTTCCAAGCAAGACAAAAATTGCATATCAAGCTGCATAACTATAAATTCACATTTTGTGACAGTGTAGTCATTGAGAGACTACGATTCAAAAGACCCTAGCAAAAAGCAAATAAAGGAAAAAATAAGGAAAGAAATGAAGATTTCACCAGATTTCCTACAGTGCTATTCAGTAGCAGCTTAATACAAAAACTCAAGTGGTATCCCAAACGAGTGCTCTTGGTTGAATACATAAGGAAAACAGGTTAGTCAAAGTTCAGTTCCAATTTCGCCTGAGTAAGGAGAGCAGGCTTGGGTCCATACTCCCTTGGTGGAAGCCCTATGAAAATAAACAATATTCATTACAGCCACTGCTGAAAACTGCAGGAAATCTATTCAAAACTTCTTCAGCGAGATATAGAGAATCCAGCATTGATTAGGAACAGAGAGAGAAAATGTGATTCAAAATACAGTTATTTCTCCCATGTAAACAGAACTAGGTAAAACCCTTTGAAACTTTGAGAGAAAACAGCAATAAGCTGTACATGTTTTCTCTCTCACAGAACAGAGACATTAATCTATGAACACATGGTGCATTTTGCATGTATTTTTAACAGCAAAGGGAAATCATTGCAAAAGGATTACAATATTGTCATATGAAACAGTTACTTCAAAGTTGATGTCTGCTTAACCAGTGACCTTCTGTTTGTTGTGAAGGAGGATGTTTTATTGCTGCATCGCTTGCCAAAAGTCACTCTCTGAGGTGTGACAATAGAGCAGGAGAGATACACACACTCCAAACAGCTGGGCATGACTGTAGAAATCATTATTGGCCTTGTCCATAGAATAGGAAAATATTTTAACAAATAAAGCCTGTATCTTGGGACTTTAGCTTTCACACGTTATTTCTGTAACAAAAAGTTAACGCACACTTCAGGTTTGGGATCCTGGCAATAACCACACTGCACCTTCCCGGTGCCCCTCCTTTGGACACTGTAGCTCCTGTCATTGGAATTCTGCATTCACCCAAGGAACAGAGGATGTACCTACATAACTGCATGGCTGCTCACACCTGACCAGCAGTTTTTGCTTTCCAAGGAGAGTAACTTCCAGTGAAANATGACGACATTTCCCCCACTGTCCCTTCCTCCCAGAAGACAGAGTGCTGTAAGAAGCGGATGCCTGGGGGGAAATGTGGCTCCAGGTCTGTAATTCCCACCGTCTGTGCTTGCTTTCAGGGACAGAGTGCGAGTGCTTGTGTCCCCTGGGCTACAGCGGCTCAATTAATGCAGTACCATATCACTGTGCAACATGTTTTGTGTTACATTTTATGGTATTAATACTATTAGCTTTTAAAACAAGAAGGTTTTACAAAGGAAGAGAAGGTTGTTACAAAATTACTATTTTGTTACTCTTCTGATTTTTTAAGAACAGCTGCATTGGCTGATGTTACAT